>JANTPZ010040069.1:0-17081 GCA_025593235.1 Vachellia pachyceras | reverse complement strand
AAAAAGATTACTGGGAAAGAGGACAGATAGAGAAAAGAACTTACTTATAGGTGAAGATCAGGGATGCAGCAAGCACAGTAAGAGTAGCCATTGGTCTTAGCCACGTAAAGATTTCTTGAAACCAAGGGACTGCTCGTTTAAGTGGCTTTAGTATCTCCCGTAAATGAATTCCAAGCCAACTATGAGACTAAAATCTGAATTCTCAACGAAAACAAGATGAGTTTATAGCATCACAAAACGCTTACTCAACCTAACTTCAGTTAAAGTACAATTCTTGTCATCTATGATGGTGACTTAATTATCCTTACTTTCCTCAGGATCATAATATATATATATATATAATAATTCATATTTTATGGCATGAGTTAACTCCCATTTTGTACAAGCGAGACATGTATCATGAATTGAAGAAAAATAGGATCCTCCAGATATAAGTTAATTGCCTACCACTAGAACCATAACACTGTCAATGACTCCTTCCTCTTTTAGTTCTTGAGTGGTAGCTTTAGCAATGAGAGTTTCCTTTTCCTCGTCCATAGCTTGTTTGATGGCAGTCTCCAGTGCGGAGGCACTTTCTTCTGGACCGCTAGGACTTTCACAAGCTTTTACAGCCTCTTTAAATTCTAGTTCTGCACCAGAAACGATGGGTCTAGAAATGCTTATGCTTCTAACGATTGAACTCGCACTGCATGGGTGTCTACTGTTGACCTTTTTGAGGCTCTCAGCAAGTTCATCTAGCACATAATCTCCCTTTGGTATCTCATCATATAAAGAAAATATTAAGAACTTTGTTGGCGCAGGAGGAGAAATTCTGAGCTTTTCTCTTGCAAAACAGGACAACGGAGGCAAAAGAATTATGAGGATATGAAATTATAAAATGACATTTGTATATAAATTTTGAACCCCATGAAATCCCATACATGGCCAGCAAGTGATTCTTGAGTTTTAAAGGAACATGAATGAAGTTTGGTGAAAATGTAAGATGCCATATTACCCTTCATTTACTTGAACAGAACTCCACAGATTAACAACTTAACCACTATTTTTGTCAACTTCAAACTAAGCATTACGGTATTAAACCCCATGAAATCCCATAATGGCCAGCAAGTGGTTCTATACTTCTATCACACACAGACACAACAAAAGGATAAAAAACAAGTAGACAAGATTGATATATCCTCATTGACACAAACACAGCAAAAGAAATCCCATACATGGCCAGCAAGTTGTATATATCCTCATTGACAGAATAATATCAACCACCAACTTAAAATATATATATACATATATATTACACAGACTACGAATACCCAGACTACGAATCTTTGTGTGTTTCTCTACATTCTACCTACAATTAACCAAGCAGAGCATGCCAATATGGATGATGTGTGCTTGCCACGGAAATCCACAGAAAAACAAGCCAGAATAGACGAGATCGAAAAGCCGATTGATCGAGTGAAGTGAGCAGCAAAAACGAGTAATAAAGTCGAGAGAATAAAATGCACAAACCTGAACTGAGCGCTCTCGAGTTTCGACGAGCAGAAAATAGAGAGAAAGAGCTAAGAGAGACAAACGATGGCAGACAAAGGGAGACGGGCGACGACGAGACTGGACTAGGGTCTAGGGCAAACGACGGCGAGAGTCGAGTCGAGAGGCGCTATGAGTGTGACAGAATGATTTGTGCCTTGGGCTCGTGCATTCGTGTGTGATTTGTGCCTTGGGCTCGTACGCAGCGTGAAGTAGTGACCTAGAGACAGAAGCCCGTGTCCTGCGTGTGTGGTATGTAATGTAAAAAAAAAAAAAACAGGCCGGGCTTACAGGCTAAACAGGCCATTCAAGAGGCCTGGGCCTGGCCTTTTTTAGCAAACATGCCTATCAGGCGGCCTTGGCCTAGGCCTGGGCCTGTAAAAAGCATGGCCTGTTCAGGCTTTTGCAGGCCAGGCCACATGCCCCTGGCAGGCAGCCTGGCCTTTTCCCACCTCTACTTCCCAACCCCATGAAATTCGGAGGAAAAAAGCAACAAAGAAGTAACAAATTAATGTACTAACTTGTAATGTCTATGTGTTAAGCAAGCTCTTCATACTTTATTAACAATAAGCAAGTGTGCTAATTATAAGGTGGTGGTGGGCCTAGCTAGCTGTCTTTTAATCTCGCAGAGTCATGGATGGATACGAACCCAGACGTGGCGGGATTCAAGAGTTCCGGCAAATCCATTTTCCGAGAACTTGCCCTCTTCCAAGACTGCCATGGCCTCCTTGGTTTCAAGAACGCTTTGATGGATTTCATGGCGGAAATTCGAGGAAGAAGAGGGCACAACAGCACTCGGGTTATATTTTTTTAAGAAGAACATGCGGTTTAAAATGATCGTCTTTTACATCAAGTGTCCTACCATACCGTGTAAAAGGTTCATTTTTTTTATAATTACTTACTTTTATCTAAACCACATCTGTATTCAGTCTAAAAAAACCTTTTTGTATTATCTAAAAAGTACTTTTTGCACAGATGAGAGGAGCAAACCAACAGATAATAAATTGTGTGAGAGGATGAGGTATGCCCATTTCTGAGAAAGCTATTGAAGATCGATGAGGTTTCTGATGGGATCAGTGGACGAGATGAAATTTTTAATTATTGCTATTATTTTAATTAAAACATGAATTTGTTGAAAATTTGAGTTGATGAGGCAGCCGTACAGAATTAAAATGATGTGACTCTGATAAGTTGGCATCTTTCTTTAGATGAGATAAGCAATGTTAAAATTGAAAAACTAGAAAAAAGGAATTTATAAATTTAAAGAACTAAAACAAAATTTGATAGAAATATAAAATACCAAATATATATTTTAGTATAAAAACTACATTAAATGAAGACTAATTTAGCAACTCTTGGGGTTGACATTCTCTCTTCATTTATTTTAGTTCTAATAATTATTAATGGTTGGAATGATGTGACTCCCCACAAATTGTTTGTTTTCTCTCCCAAACCCAATAATTATTAATTCATAGCAATATTTATAATTTCTTTCATATTCTTTACTTGGATCACAAATTTAAAAAATGATCCATAGATGTTGACGGTTACATTGTTTTTCACGAAATACTGTGATAATTTATGAATTATAGATTTTTAGATTTTAGATTTAATGTTTAAATAAGTGTGAGAGGATAAAAGTAATTAATAAAAAAGAAAAATACCTGTTTGAAAAGGTAGGAAAAACATTCATGTGATTTAAACTATTTTCATTATACTTAAAACGGTGTGCTTTTATATTTCGATCCTTTTTGTCTTTATTTCAGACTCAATGTTCAATAAAGTCAGATCCACTCATATATACATACATACACACACGTGTGTGTGTGTCCGTAACCGTAAATCCCTTTTCATTTCCCTTGGCTCCTTGTACGTGTTCTGTGATAGTGACATGCCTAAAAGATAATTACAAACAAAACCGAAAACAATTTCAAACAATGATGTTTGGTACAGTATTTATACCACTTCATACCAATATTTATGGTTTGTTTGAATTCCATTTTTACAACTTAAAGATTTATTTACAAAACATATATTTTGACCCAAAATATGGATTTTGTCTAACTACAAAAATTTGCCTGAAAAACTATTTTAGATGCAAAACCTCTATTTGAAACATAGGTTTTCTCTTTCCTATTTTTTCTTACCCCTTTCCTACTTTTTTTTCCTTCTTTCTCTTTCCTTCTTTTTACTTTTTCTTTCTTTCTCTTTTCTCTTTCTTATCTACCTTTTGTATCGGAATCCGTAAAAGAAATAACTTCCTAAATATAAATCACTTTTCAAAACCTAGATTTTGCCTCGTAAACTGTAAATGCCATTTTCCAGAATCTATTCTTCAAAACATAGATTTTATATCGAAATCTGTAAAAACTATTTTCAAAATTAATTCCAAATAAGCCCATTTTCGTAGGACAATATTGCCTGTGGATTTTTGGTATAAAAAGTCAAAATTGAAGTGTTCTTCTCATAAATGAAATTTCTGAGCTTACCTAGTAGGGTTTGTTTGGTATTTGTAAAAGTCAAAAGCCCATTTAATAGTATTTTTTATAAAACAAGATAATCCCTCCTACATGTTTACCACAACTTACGTGAAAGTACTTCTCCACCGTGTTTCTAGACAGAGCCGTAATAATTTCAAATCCAAATTCAAGCTTGCACATGAACCACCAGTTCTCCTTGTCAAAAGTATTTTTCGAATTTAGTGGATTATTTTATCAAGTTATTAATTTCCATGAGAAACACTAATGCTTAACTGGATTATCCCTGCCGCACGAACGCACAACTACAGCTTCCTTGAACCAAATCACTGTCATTACATACAAGAAAAAGTTGCTCAATTATTTTTGTTCATTCTAGTCTAAGAAATGATAAATATATGTGAGAAAAAAGAGTAGAGTATTACATCCATTACCTGAGTAGATTAATTAAAAAATTAATTTTAAAAAAAATGATAAATATACGTGAGAAATGTGTTGGTTTATTCTTAGTAGATTAGGGCAAATCCATTGCCATTATGAACAAGAATGCAATATGCAAATTTATGGTGTAACTAAATTTATAAGGGTATTGATGATTTGGTGGGAACATTTACAATATATGAGTTGAGGGAGTGAAAAAAGTAGCCTATGGTGCATATACAATAGTCATTGAGAACTCCCTCATGCTTTGGTTTTGAAGAACTTTTTTTTTTTGGTGATGATTGAAGAACATTTTTGAAGAGCCCTTGCTGTATCTCCATGCTCCGAGTCCCTCGTGAAATAGAACGATAGTTTAGTCATGCCCCAAAACCTTCAATATAAAATTTTTAAAATAACGCATTTAACTATTTTAATATCATAATAAAATAGTTAACCGACTCTTATATTAAATATTGAAGGTAATATATTTGTTAAAGTAAAATATTCTAATATCTCTTTATTGTTCACCTTAATTACACGAAGATCTCTTTAATTTTTGGTGAAAGTAAATTGTATTTGCTAATTTACCGTTAATCGTACTAAATTTTTAATTTTAACTAAAATTTTTTTGATTTATTTAGTAGTACTTTTTCTTAATATTATAACAGTGTTTTTATACTTTAAACCTCAACCGTTGAAACTTAATCTAATAATTGAAATATTAAGTGGAGAGGGAGGTTCATGGAGACATTCCCCCCCCAACCCACTTTTCCCTCTTATTCGAAATTTCGATAGTCTAGATTTTTGTAAAATAAACATTTTTATAATTTCAGATAAAAATCGATAAATAAAATCAAATTGTTAAAATTTAGCCTGAATGGTTCTCAAGTCACAATTGCAGACTATTATTATAAAGCTGATTCTTTCTTTTCATTCTTTTTTTACCATAGTTGTGAACTGTTCAAATTAAATTTAACAATTTAAATTTACTTATGTGTTTTTTTAAGTATAATTATAATATTATTTATTTTTGTAAAAGTTAAATCTAAGCCATTTACATTTTCATCAAATGGTGATAAAAGGAAAAGTAAGGTACAGGGGGTAGAGGAGGAGGAGGAGAATAGGGGAGAGAAGCCAAGTCCAATTTTTATGCGTCACTAACAAAAGTGACGATGAGAAGTGGAATTGCCAGCCTTTCGTTTATTTTGGTTTAGCCATCGCTGTGGAATTTCCAAGGTGTCCCGTCATCTACGAACAATTATTGCATATTATATTTATTTTAAAACGTTACGTCAGTTATAGTCTTTTTTTAATAATTAAACAATATTTAATGAATAATAATGTTGGAGCCCTTGCTTTTGACATTCTCTCCATTTATTTTAGTTCTAATTTATAATTGTCGGAATGATATGATTCCTACTGATAGTTTTGTAGTTGAAATATACTTTTAATCATTTATGTTTACATGATATTTTATTTTAATCATTTAAATTTAAAAAGTGCACTTTTAGTACTTCAAACTTAACGCCGTTAGTATCTCTTAACGGAAATCGCTAACTCATCAAACTTAACGCTGTTATTTTAAATCTTTTTTATTTTACATAATTTAAAAAATCAAATTTATTACATTATTTAAATTAAAATTAAAATGTGAGTATGCTTTTTCAATGTTTTATTACACAGTCATCAATTAAATTTGATGAGTCAGCAATTTTCGTTAAGAGAAACCAATGGCATTAAGTTTGAGGGACTGAAAGTGCATTTTTTAAACTTAAAGGACTAAAATGAAACCTGACGCAAACATAAAGGACTAAAAGTATGCTTTAGTCTAGTTTTGTTTTCTTTCGCTAGCCTAGGAGATACAAGATTTATAATTTCTTTCCTATTTTACTTGAATCACAAATTCGAAAAATGATTTATAGATGTTGGCTGTTATATTGTTTTTAACGAGATACTATTGATAATCTATGAGTTGAAGAGTTTTCATATTTTATATGTAATGTTTAAATGGGTGTGGGAAGATAAAAGGTTATTTATAAAATGGAAAGGAAGCAAAACCTGAATTGTTGTGCTATAAAAAGGAAAGGAAGCAAATTCCATAAAATTGACTTATTATTATAAGTCAAAACTTAAATTGCAATTCGGTAAAATGAAATTGCAATCCACATTTGTTAAAGAAAGTCCCATTTCAAGGGCATTATTATACTTTCATCAAATTGCAATATCCCTATTTGCAGTGGTGGAGCCACATGGTTACCAGGGTGGGCAATTGCCCCCACTGGAATTTTTTTGTTGTATGTAAATAGCTATTAGATTTTTATTTTGCACCCACTGATATTTAAGAGTTGAACCCACTCAATTTATCTACACTAGTAAGCTTGTTGTCATTTGCTTGAAAATAAAAAAGTTGCCCTCACTGATCTAAGGTCCTGGCTCTGCCGCTGCCTATTTGGTTTTCATGGTTTGATCTAGAATTAAGCAAATTTGATACCCTGATTTGCCATTTTTTACATTTTAAAGATTTTTTTTGTCATTCTCCAATATTTTTATCACACTGGACAAAATCTTAAATAATTTAGTTAGGTTAGATTTAAAAAACTTGATTGAAAATCTGATTAATTATATATATATATATATATTTGACTGAATGTATTTATAAATAGTTGTATAAAAAGCCTGTTCAAAAATTTTAAATTATAAATGAAACACTTTTTTATAATTTCTCAAACTTGCATGTTTGTTACTATATGATGAATAAAAGGTGCGGTTGAAATATATTTTGGTATTTACAAAAAACCAAAAATAAGTTTAAATTAATATGATCAAAATTAAATATATAATGTTGCACAATATAATGGAACCTTTTAAACTTTATAACAAATTAGAAAAATTAAAACTATATGTATCAGAATTATATTTTACTATATACAAACTTTATGACAAACCTTATTAGAATTATTTTGGCCAAAATAAATTATGAATCAAACTGATTGATGAATGGAAATAAAATTTCAACCCTCGTGCTCTGAAAAAGTCAGTCACAACTCATGTCCCATTCTTTAAGAAATAAAACAAATAATAATCACTTTAGACTAATTTTCATTTATAGGATAATATTATCTATAAAGGTGGTGGCTTTGTTTTACAAAAAGTCAAAAAGATGGAGTGATTCATGGGACAAAAGTTGACCAATGCATGCGGGAATAGACAGTAGACACCAGTTTTTCCCTATGATAATTTGGATTAACTCAGGGGGGGTGTTAACCTTTAACCATTGACTGACAAAATTTTGGTTTATTTTATATATAAAAGCACATTCACCTGACGCGAACATGGCATGCTACATAACATATGCTGATGTAACCTATCAAAAATAATTCATTTATTAAAAATGAAATAGATCTCATTTTTAAACGTAAAAATATTTCATTTTAAATAAAGATAAATGGGTATTTAATTGCATTGGTAGTACTTGTATATATATATGGTCTAACTGGAAATTAATATTATTAATTAAATATATTGTATTAATTCATTTTGAAATTTAATTTCTTAGTCAATTATAGATTGACATATTATTTTATTGATACATATATAATTGATATTTTTTGGGTTAATACAATCATTTTCTTTTTAAATTTAAAGCTAGTATTGATACATATATAATTGATACTTTTTGGGTTAATACAATCATTTTCTTTTTAAATTTAAAGCTAATAGTTTGAGTCCTTAAGTTTCATTTTATTTAAAAAATTGATATCTTTGATGTAATAAAACAATTTTATAAATAACACTACTATACAAGCAAAATGCGTACATTACCCATCCCTACGTATTACATAAGCTACATAAACAACTCCTCTATTCTCAAAACATATATGCCTCCATTGAAAATAAAATATATGTTAGACAAACTTTCCTTATACATTTGAGATTCAGCTTTTTATCCATAGGGTGGTTGTGCAAAGAGTCCTTTCAATATTATTTGAAATTTTTTAAAATAAATAAACATAGTTTGTAAAGTCATCTCCTTATAAATTAAAGAATTTAATAATATTGGTTTTTGAATCAACATGCAAGGTTTATGAATCTATCTCTTTAATTGAAGAGATATCTACTTCAAGATCTATAAATACCTTCACAATAACTCTTTAAAGACAATAAGAAATAAGAGAAACCGGAAGTGGAGAAAACTTTTGTCACCACACAAAAAAGAAATTATCAACAGAATTTGCCAAATAATCACACATGGAATTTTATTTTGCCATGGATCAAAATTACAAACGGAATTTTCCCATGGATTTTTTTTTTGAAATTCTGTAGGTTAGTTTTCAACGAAATTCTCCATTGCAATATTTTATGGATAAATAAAAATGCCACATGTTACTAGGAGTAAAAATATGCCAAACAACCCGTGGCTTAGCCTACATTTGATCTATACATGCCTTCCCTATTAAGGTGCATGTACAGGCCCAAGCTTTTTAATTCACCTGTTTAACTTAACAGGCCAAACTTAGACTTGTTGAGAGGCGCTTTAATTCTGTCATGAGGATTGTGCTTGTTTTATTATTCTAAGGGCCCGTTTGGTTTAAAGAATCAGATGGAAGGGAAGGGAAGGGAACGGAATGGAAAGGAAAATTTTTGTTTGGTTGCCACTGGAATGGAAAATAGGTTGATAGGAAAATTTTTGTTTGGTTGGGTTAAAAGTGTAGGAAAGAAAGTAGGAAAATTGTATCAAATGATTATATTGCCCTTAATGACAAATATAAAGTTTTTTTTATAAATATAAGTATTTATTAATAAAAATTAACTTATTTATATTTAATTATCTAATATTTAATTATATGTATTGAATATATATTTATTAATTATATATTTATATATATGGTGACATCTCCACCCCATTCGAATGGGCTGAAGATGCGCTGATCATATTTTTGCATGCGCTCGTCTTCTCCGTCATCTTCTCCGTCTCCGGTGACTTTGCTTTTTCCGTTCTCCGATAATTTGCTTGTTCTATTTTCAAATTTTTTGAGATGAATGATTTATTTGCAACATCGTACAACACACAAAGTTCATCTTCTTTGGTTTCGTATTCAGCCTCTATTCCTCCCTTCTCCGTCACCAGCAGTGCAATGAGTTTATGTTTCAACACACGAAGGTCAAATATGTCTTTTGTTTGCGACTGAATTTGCTTTCCACCTTTTTGTTTGGAAGAGATTTTCACACGGACGACTAAAAATGGATTTCCGTGGGAAGCCATTTTCCGTTGCATTCATTGAACCAAAGGGCCGCCGCCGATGGAAAATCGCGATTTTCCTTTTCCATCGCTCAATTTGCAGCGAACCAAACGGGTTGTAATAATATTATTATGCCTTAGCTTGGAAATCGACGTCAATGGGTTAATGTCAAATGCTTTAGAGTCAGAACCTCGATCCAAAGTCTGTAACCCAACTCCAATGCCATCACCGCTTAACCATTCACCCCATAGAAAGCCTCCGATGCCAAGCTCAGAGACAACCGATCTATTTGCGATAGTTGTGCCGACATAATGAAGGATATTGGTGAAGAATGGGACGAGAACGAAGGTGACAATGACAAGGACATAGACACTAGGATGACGACAATGATGATGAAGCCGTGGTTGTAATATCCAGATTTTTGTATCAAGAATATAAGGTTAAACATGTCATTAAAGGTTAGTCAAGGGTTAGATAAAATAGTAGAAATCCTAAGGATGCCTTATGTACTTGCCACCTTGAGTAGTGGCAAAAGATTAATTTTTTATAAGTTCATATGACCAAGGGCAATTTGGTAACCACAACATCATAAAATTGCCCCATAAACACAAATACGAAGGGAATAATTTCTCAAAATATATTTGAGCCAAAATTGAGGTTAGAGTAGCAGAAATTGTTGGGATTGAAAAGTACAACGAAATATTATAAGATCTCCAATTCCTATATTGGATTTGTCAAACGTGTTTAAGTTTTGTTGTTAAAATGTTCCTTTCATGTTCAATTTCAAGCTAACAACTCCAATTGGTTCCATCTATAGGTATCCACACAAATAACTTTCCATACGAACAGTGTGCTAGCACTTCAACATTTGCACAAAGGGGAGGAAACTTCAACTACAAGAGTTTAAAGAAATCAAACTTGAAGCGTTAGAAAACTCACAAATCTACAAGGAGAAAACCAAACTCATACATGATAGAGGGATTTTAAAGAAACATTTTTGTGTAGGTGAATGAGTGATATTATTTTTTGCTAAATTTAAGTTTAAAAGAGGAAAGTTTTAGATAAGATGGATTGGTTCTTGTGTAGTTTTAGTATATGATTTTGTATGAAAAGAGTGGCAAGAAAATGAAGGTTAATGGACACTTGATGAAATTCTATCATGAGAGCTTCAAACCTCGATTTTCTTTCATTCAAGTTGTCTCTTTCCCTCATTTGCTCCTCATCACTACTATAAAAGGGTGATATCACATCCCCTTCTTACATCCATTTTTCAAAAACTAGACATCAAAGGGGGCTATTAAGAGATAGGACACCATCTCATGTCCAACTTTTTCTATGTATTGTCTCTCACATCTAGCTTGTGGTCGGACATGAGAGATCCTTAGCTGGGACCTTCTCACTTCCAGTCACATGGTTTGCTGTGAGAAGATGGACACTCCCATGTGCCATAAGAGGTATGTGGGAAAGGATCTTCATGTTAATACAGCCCGCCCGTTAGGGCTGGATGTGAGATTGTAATGCTCTCATGTCTAGCCTCTATTTAGCTAGAAGTTAGAGTGTTTTTAAGCTTCCTTTTTAGTCCTATGAGTCCTTCCATTTTCCCTCTATGCTACGACCCACACGCTTCTTGCCCTCACCACCACTCGCCTTACACATCTCGACCCACTTCAAACCTAGAGAAGGAGCAAATGAAGCAACATCTCTCCACCCATTTTTTAAATTTATCTTTCCTGCATCTATTGTAGAAACTTGGAGTCAATGAGGTCATCTATAGATTGATTGCTCCTATTTATCGTATCTATTTGATCCCTAATCAAATTTCTATAACCATCTGCATCTCTTCACAAGAAAAAACAACTCATGACACTGCCACCGATTGAAGAACGAAATCATCAGGTGAGAACTAGGATGAGAATGACTAAATCAGGTTAACATTTTAATCAGGAAAAGAATTAAAATGCGTGTTTTAGTGTGCTTCACATTGCGAGCTAGTAACTACTTGTGATGTTCAAACCTATTTTTATATCACAGTGGCAAATTTGTCACTAGTCTATCAAATGGATTCGACATGTTCGTATTGATTTTTTCTTTGTGAAATTATTATCCTCACATTCATTTTCTTTTTCATTCCTTTAGTTGTGTGTAACTAATTTTGTGGAGATTTATGAATTCCGCTGAGGAGGGGATGATGATATGGGAAGTTCGAGTGCTGCCCAGAAAATTCATGTCACAACCACAATGCTTCATGTTATAAAGCAGATACAACAGAATGATGCAACCTAGTAAAAGAACAACTCATGGGTGTGCTCAAAATGAACAAGGTATGGGTTTGAGTAATTATTGTTCTGTTGTTTAAGGGTTTGAGTGGTGTAACAATCACAATGTAGATGTGTGTTATGTAACAGGAGAAAGATTTTCCTTTTTGTCTGTTGGAATTTTTAACAGGATAAAGATTTTGTACTACTATAAAATTGCATTTTCCTCTTCTATGTGCATTTACTTTCTTATAGTAGACACTTGTTACAAGAGATGTCTCTTGATTTATTTTTTGTGGCAGTGTTTGAAAAATTTGTTGTTTTTGCTTCCCCCTGTTATTTGTTGCAGGTGATTTGTTCTAAAGAAGAAAGGAAATTTAATAATGATATTACCATTCGTCTTATTTGTAGTCAACTGCTAAACCTTGTTAAATACAATGTTCATATGGAAAAACTGAAGGAAGAATATGTTGATTCAATGTATCATTTTATTGTAAATCCTTATTTAATGCAACTAATGCATTGGATGATGTGCGGAGGCTCCAATGGAGTTTTCTATCCAGAGTCTTCTTCAAACCTTGGGCACTGAGTAGCCCAAAGTTATGTAATAAGAGAAAAAATTTTCTTTTTGATTGCAGCTTCAGTTTGCCCCTCTCCTTATAATTCAAAACCTTTTGCTTTTAGGAAATTATTCTAGACTTGTTACTATTTGGTCAATATGTTCTCTGTTAGATGAGTTTACTTTAACATCCTGTCTTTTACTTTGACCTATTTGGGTGTTGCATCTTTATTTCCTGATCTTTTGTTGGAACCTCTTTGCATTCTTCTTGTAATTTTATTTATTGTTTGATTTTATAGTTGCTGAATTTGTGGGATTTATGGTGATCATTGTATGGTGGATAGACTTGAGAGGCATAACTTCTCACATCTAGTAGCTCATGGATGTGACATCATGATGTTTCTAACGTCTTTGAGAAAGACGTCCACAACGAAATGGATGTTAGAGGACCAAAACGTTTGATGTGGGAAATATCCTTTGTAGCATTGCATACTATTCTATTTATGACCATATCTATTGTTGGCTTGTTTTGAGTGAAAATGTAGGAAAGAAGACAGAAAAGGGAAAAAAATAAATAATTGGGGCTCTTTCACATGAATTTCTTGTCAAAATTTGAATTGTTCATCTGACTGGTTTTATTAAGCACAATACAATGAATGAGTGTGGGGGCAGTAATGTAAGGCTATCTTGTTTCCTTTTTTTTGGTCTAGGGTTTTTTCCGGTTGACCTTTTAAAAGAAGTTTTTGCATTGTTTAGATTAATTTTTGTTGTCATTTGCATTTTGATGTGGGCATTATTGAATGCTTGGATGTTATGGAACTATAATGAGTGTTCAATGCATCCATTGAACTTGGCACTAAGCTAAGATAATTCCATGCTTGAATCTTTGTGCAATTTGTAATATACACATTTTCTATAACTGGATATAAATGCTAAATGAATAGGTACAGTTGAATTAAGGGTCAGGGAAGTGAAAGAGAATGAATGAAAGGGTAAATGTTGAATTAGAATGGAAAGAAATATCAAAATGGTCATTTTCGGAAATGTAGAAAAAGTAAGGCGCAAAATGGTAATTTGAAAAAGTAGAAGGGTGGGCATTTTGGTAATTTTTTTCCAATATAAAAAATGATCATGAAAACCTGGAAATGAAGGAAATAATTCTTTGAGTAGTAATTGAGGCAAAATAGGGTCAAAAAGACATAAATGGCCTCACAATGGATTTTGATACTTATTTAATTTTTGGCTGATAAAAGCAATTTTGACTAAAAATAATTATTTAAAATATCAATAGGCCTCGGATATCAATTTTAAAGTAGAAGAAAATAGTTTAGGAATTACAGTATTTTATAAAATTGTTATCAAGTTAAAGGCAATAATGGTTCTCTAAAACGGAAAGGAAAAGCCCGGAAAACCCTTAATTAGGGTTTTTTATGAAAAAAAATTAATTCATGGCACTAGGGGAATGATAAATGAGGATGGAAAAAAATAAAGAAATGATCATATGAATCATGAAAATTTTTAATAACCCTGCACTGATCAAGTGATAAGGAAATTCCCAAAAAGCATTTCCAAAAAGAGGTTCCTTGATAAATTAAGCTTAAAATTGTTTCATTTTCATAAAGTATTTTGTTGGGTCCATGAGAATGCCACTTGTGATCTTCTTGTTTAAAGAAGAAAAGCAAGAAATGATATTATGATAAATGGTATATTATATCAGTATAAAGTTGCTTTGACGGTAAAATTGGGCCTACACTTAAATCACATGTGCTTATATATTATTAAAAGGCTTTCAAGACTCCATTTGGCCTCCATTTAACTCATGAGAAAATAGAGAGAAGGAGTCATGGCCAAGAACAAGTGAAGGAGAGGAGATTCGAGCCAAAATCTTAAGGCAGGTTGGTGTTTTAGGCTTAATTTCTTTTGATAGAGCTTGTTTATGAGGGCTAATCTTCCTTTTAATATATTTATTTTTCTCTTTAATGTTGTGATTCAAGAGTTAAAGAGAGGGTCTTGAAGAGGGTGAGAGAAAAAGTGAAGAGGGGGAAGAATCTCAAGTGCTAAGTGTCATAATCCAACACTATGTATGATTTGCAACTTGTTGATAGTCAAATTAAGTTGGCTTGAGGTTGTTTGAACTTTCAGCATGAAACCCTTTTGGATGCCTACTGACCATAATAGATAATGCATCAGGATGAATGTTTTATGTTGAATAATGATTGGGAATTGGTCTAGAAGTGTGATTATGCATTGCATGTACATGAAAAGAGAAGTTGAAAATCACATTGTTGCTATTTTTCTTGACTGTTCCAGTGTAATAATGGTTTTTCTAAACCGGTTACTTAACTCAATAAACAACACTTTCAAAGATTTAACTATTAATAACAAATTGAGTAAACCAATTTTTTGAACCTCAACAACCAACCAAAAGAAGGCTCACTACCAACTTGTTCAACATGAATGTTATATCCGCAATTAGTCTGAATAACATAGTGGATCCACCCAAATATGCAGTAGCGATAGGCCTCTGGCCTTCTAATATTACCTTAGCCACAAATATCAATTTGAATATGTCATTAAATGCAACAAAAGGATGAGCCTAATTTCAACGGCAATATACATCAATACATCACATAAACAATAAGGAGGAAGCTATGCAGGGATTATAGCCAGATTTCAGCCTCTAGAGCCTTGCCAAAATTCCCTGCACAGGAGTTATCACCTGGAAGACGTAATAGCATTAAGGTGAGATGAAAAGTCTCAGCAACCAGTAAACCAACTTAAAGGGCATGCAAGCGAATGTCAATGAGAGATATGAAATGAATTGTATAAAAATAATTTCACAATTTACACTTATTTTTTCTAAACAGTTCATATAGTCGATTCTATTGGCTTTTCACAATATATCAATAACCAAATCATCACCATAGATATTATATCACGATGATCCTAAAATTCACAGGGATCAATAACCACACATGCACTTTTCTTTATCACCAAATCTCCCTTGTAACTCTCTATAGGGTAAAATACCACCTTATCCAATTTCATGACCAATTCGTACAGTTTGTATCATAAATAAGCACTGTTTATTTGGTCAATTTTCAATTTTCCATAACTTTTTACCTACACACCCAAATATGGAAAAATTTGATTCATTTTGAAGATTGGAATGTTTTCTCTTAAACATTTCATGCCTGTTGGACTTCATTTGTTATTTTTCAATGTTACTAAAAAAAGGTGATAGTTACCTTTTTTTATTTGTTCACAAGCTCATATTCCTTTCCTTCATACATATCTCCAATTTACCAAACAATATAACATGCTTGGTCTATATACACATGTCATACATCATTTCTCATAGTGTATGAATTTATTCTACAATTGTCCAAAAGTGTATAAAATCAACTTGTACAGATTTTCCTTTTTGACTTGGCTTTCAAACTATCACCTTACCTTCAATCCCCTTGCTTGCACATCTTGAATTTTTAACGTAAGAGGATATATTTTAGGAGAATGATATTAATGGAATCTCAATAGAAAATGTCTCTAACTAATACAATAACATGCATAATCATTATTGTGTTATAATAAAAAAGCCATGAAACTTAAACATGTATGACTAACCTTAGGTTCTTACAATCAAATTTTGCCAAGGCATATCAGCAACAAGCATAAGGGAAAAAATTGCATGTTCATACATCACTCAACATGGCAATTACACAATTAACAACAATAGCAATGTAAACGTAAAAGTTAGAGAATTTGCTACCTTATTTGTTTAACTTTCTTAGATCTTTAAAGGCTTCCTTCTTGCACTTTGGAACTTTCCTCATTGGAAATTACACTCATGCACATCACATAATGCAATTGGCATTTGTTAATACCTTATTTTGATAATAACAAAAACCTCCAAAATGTTGTAGGATTTGGAATCTGGTTTGATGCTTTTAAAACTTTGTTGAATCTGTCAAAATAGTTTTGAAAAAGAAGTTTTTATGTTCAATTCAAAAACTTGTGTCCTAACTTCTCAAAACTTGAAGTTCCATAACGTGCAGCTTAAAATTGCAAGTCAAAACTTGAGGTTCAAGCTTCAAGTTTTCTCATCACATTATAGAACTCGAGTTCCATTTACTCAGAACTCGAGTTTCACAGAACTGGCAGTGGAAACTGGAAGTTTCAAATTCATGTTTTACAAAACTCGAGTTTCAGGATTTCAGAACTTGAGTTCCACAACTATTTTACAAAACTTGAATTGAAAAATGGAAGTTTTGACTTAGAGTTTTACAGAACTCGAGTCCTGCTATTTTTATAACTTGAGTCCTGCTATTTCAGTGATTCATTATCTACTCTTTCTAGAGAGTTAATCCTGATAATTCTTTGTATATTATAGTGAGATATTTAAGGTTGGGACCTTGAATCAGTTGGGCTGTCAATGAACTAAAAAATAGAGTGTGAGAGTATGTTTTATTACGTGTTGTAAGGGATAGTGTGATTCTCCATTGTAAACGCCCGGTGAGCTTTGATTGTTGTTATAAGTGGATTGCAAATCTCAGATGAGCTCTGAGGACTGGACGTAGGTCAGGAAGACTGAACACGGATAAAT
>JANTPZ010040068.1:0-13390 GCA_025593235.1 Vachellia pachyceras | reverse complement strand
ATATATATATATATATTCACTTTTTTACAAATGAAATATATATATTCTCTTTACAAAAGTTACATAAAAATCATTGTAAGGGCCTTTTACAAATCATTGCAAGATACATGTAAGTTTAGAGTAGTTTTCCTTTTTTTTTTGTATATTGTATCTTTCGATTTAACAATTACATGTATAAAAAAAATTAACAATTACAACGTATGAGTTAAAAAATTTACAACAAACAAAAATTATATGCATCCAAATTTTTACACAAATATAATTTATTTAGCTTTTTTAACTGAGTTTTATATTAAACACCAGATCTAGTGGTCCTTTAAGTTTCATATATCATATTTGTACCCTGGCCAAAAAAAATCATATTTGTAGGTTAAGCTTATTATATGACAGTATTATTACCCATTTTATCTTTCAATTTTTCAAGAATAAGATTATCATTTCTTCTTCTATGAAAGTATTATGACCCAATTTTTCAAGCTCAATTTTCTGAGTAAGAATTTTAATTATATCAGACCATGTGCATTTTTTGGTTTTTGTTTTAGTTTAATGTGCAAATTTGTCCTAGAAATTTTTCCTGAGGAGGAGCAATGTTGCCTAGGAAGATTTTTTAGTAACAATGTTGCCTTGAAAATTTCAATATGGAGTATTAAAAATGTTAACGATTAACATCAATTTTTTAATGGTAACCGTTAGTTTTTAACAAAATGAGATAACATTGCTCCATTTTAAAACTTTCTGAAGCAATACTGCTACTAATTAAAAAAACTCCCAGAACAATATTACTTTTGAAAGAAAATTTTTTGGACATATTTGCACCTTAGCCTATTTATTTTTGTAGACTGAAAAATAATTTAAATTAAAAATTTTCTTTTGATTTCATTTTTGAAGAACAGTAAAATGGCTGCGAAATGTTTGTGTTCATAGTAAAAATCTGTAAAAAAAAGAGATATAACATAATTTTAGATAATTAAAAAAACTTTATAGTCTACCAATCCTCGATATGGCATAGTAATTTTGTAACGTATGTATGTGTTTGTTTATTCATATAATATGGTTTATCTAGTTTGAAAATACTCCCTAATACACTAAACTCTCAATGAAATATATATATATATATTTACCTTTTTACAAATGAAATATATATTTATTCTTTTTACTAGTGTTACATCAATTTAAACGCCTCCAAGATGATGAATATGGTTCCATTCTATTATTATATATTTTTTATTCTTTTCATGTTCCTATATTAGAAATGATTCTTAAAATGTTTGTAGAATAAACAAAGTGTTTTTCCTGGAGGCTCTTAGCAAACCTGTGTTTTTATAGAAAGGAAGGACCAATTGAATTTCAATGTGTCTCATAGCTTTGATCATTATAATAATCCATCAAAATGTCTCAATCATACACTTAACCAATTGATTTGATGAACAGTTATTAGCCGTGTGGAACAAACTTTATTGCAGTTGTGTTCTTGCATTTAGAATATAAATTGTATGTCTCTCATTAACAAAATTCCATGTATTATTTATATAATTTTGTGTGAATTTATTAGAAACCTGTCAGCCATATTATCAATATGATTAACAAATATTTTTGTATTTATTGATAGGTGAAATTCCTCCATCCATTTGGAGTATATCTTCTTTGAGGTTTATTGTTGTTGGCGGCAATCATTTAAATGGGAATTTGCCAGAAGAAATTTGCCATCAACTCCCTTTACTTGAAATCCTTGATGCTGGCACTAATCAATTAGAGGAAAACATTCCAAAATCAATAAGCAACTGCACATCTTTAGAAGTATTGTATTTGGCTGGTAACTCGTTTACAGGTATGTACTACTTATGATATTCAATTATATTTTTTATCATTTTACTCATATTATTCAAGCATATGTTGGGGCTTATATTTTTAACATATGAATTTTTTATATACTTTTGGATGATAAAACTTAACGTTAAATCACATAGAATGGCCAGTGTGTTATATTTGTTTTATCTCTCCCTCTTAAATCACACATAGTTTTTGTATATTTGTTTTCTCTCTCCCTCTAGTATTAAAAGACAGGCAAGCCTAGAGTTGTTTTTATTATTTATTAGATATATAACTTGCAGCAATTCTATATTGTTTATTTAAAATTAAGATTATTTTTATATTTTTTTAAAAAAGAAACATTGTAGCAATTAAAAAATGTACAACAAACAAAAATTATTTAGGTATGTGTAAAAAATCAACTAAAAAATCTTTGTTCAACCAAATCTAAGTTCAAACCAATAAAAAAAATATAAGGAGTTTTCAACAACCAGTCAAATAATTAAATTCCAACAATTTAATTCATTTAGGTTTAGAGAGACCGTTCTTTATTCAAACCTATATGATTAAACCTTTACAAGTTAATTTTTTTAATATGATAGTTTTTTGAATAATGATTTAGTATAAATTAAAAGAAGTATACAAAATCAATAGGAGGGCGAAAGAAAAGTGTACATCTGTGTATCAAAATATTTTTCTTGGAGTTAAATTGCCGAAAAAGTAGTTCAATTATTTGTGTTACCCATGATTAATTGGCAATGCACAAGAAATTATGTATGATATAGTCAAACTAAATGCAATACGGACTTGAATGCAATTATTAGAAGGTAAGAAACTTGAATTTAGAAGAAATTTGCATTTTCATTTTATATCTACGCATGAATTAATCAGAATAACACAAATATTCAATTTTGTTATATTATTAGGCACGCCTAGTTTTTTTTAAGGTATATATTCTAATGGTCCCATTTATTTGGTAGCTAAAAAAGATTTTTTTATATTTATAAATCTCATTATTATACTTTTAACATGAAAGTATAGTTTTACCATTCATTTATTATTGCATGGACAATTACTCTTTGGATAAAGTTTATTTTTGGATAACTTAATAAGGTTAAAGTTGAGAAGTTATTAGATTTTAATACAAAATTAATGAAATATATTGTTTTTTCTTGATTCTAATTAAACTAGTTGAGAAAACATGTCAAACTAAATTTTAGCTATATAGGCATATAAACATGTGATGGAGCTAAAGTGAGTGCTGAGGGCTTAATCTCCATATAGGCGTTTTTTTTAAGTTTAGGATAAACCTTCAAAGGGTCTACTATGATTTGAAACCTTTTAAAAGTCTACTTAAAATCATTATAAGCTTTTAAGTTTTCCAAAGCAATTGGGCCTAAAGTTAAAGGTTTATGCATTGTAGACTTTAAATAGGCTTGTATATTATCCAATTAAAACTAAATCCATATATGATTTAATAAATCAAAATAAAAAATAATTCAAAAGAATTATAATTTGAAAACCAAAATATAATGAAAATTGAACTATTAATATAATAACAGCACAACAATACAACAGTGCTCTCACAAGTTACAACGGTGGTGAAAGGTAAAACGTTTAAAGGACTAATATTTAAAATAAAATAAAATATTATTACATACATATATATTAAAATATAAAATGTAAATAGTATATATAATATAAATATAATTAAAGTTTTTATTGTTTAAAAGGTCCTTTATATAGATCTCAAGTACTAGGCCCATTTCTTAAAAAAATCAAATCAAGTTAGGCCCTAACGAAATAGGTTATAGACCGTCTAATGAATTAGGTTGTAGACTGTCTAATAATTTATAAATAGAATAAAGCGAGTATGTATTTAAGATATTATAAGCAAATAATATGACCATTTTTTTATTTTTGTTCATAGAATTCCATTCAGTCGTTTGATAAGCATCCTGAATCATTGGAATATTCTATCCCTTTTAATATATTCAACATTTCAACATAGATACATATTAGGATTTTGGGATGAGTAAGATAGGCGCAGTTTTTGGTTATAGTATAAGTATATATTATTTGCAAACACCTTTTATGTTATAATATGTGAATATATTGTCTGCAAACCCATTAACTGTTTCAGTTTCTTTTTACGAATCAATTTTTGGCGTTTCCAGGTTTTATACCCAAGGATATCCACAATCTTATGGAACTTGAAACGTTAGACTTGGGATCAAACAATTTGAGTGGACCTATTCCTTCCAATATTTTCAACATTTCCACATTAACAAATCTGAACCTTGGTGAAAATATCTTCCGTGGGCGTCTCCCATCATATATAGGAATTGGAATTCGTAACCTGAAGAAGTTAACGCTGAATGGAAATAAACTAATTGGACAAATTCCAAACAGCATATCAAATGCTTCTAAGCTCACACTATTAGACTTATCATTGAATGGATTTAGCGGAGCTATACCCAATGAAATCGGAAATTTAACAAGCCTCTTCGGCTTATATTTGGAAGGGAATGATTTGACTGGGTTAATTCCAGATACAGTTAACAAATTACATAAGCTTCAACTTTTAAGTATCAGCAACAACAGATTGCAAGGGTCTATTATAAATGAAATTTGCCGGCTTAAAAGTCTAAGTGATTTGTATCTGGCCAACAATATGTTTTTTGGAGCAATTCCAGCATGTCTTGCAAATAACTCTTTGCGGAACTTGAATTTAAGCTCCAATAAATTGATTTCTCATATACCCACTTCTCTTTGGAGTCTCAAAGATATCTTGACTTTAGACATATCCTCCAATGCATTGAGTGGAATAATTTCACCAGAGGTATCAAACTTGATAGCAGTTACACTATTGAACTTATCAGGAAATCAAATTTCAGGAAGCATCCCTACAACCATGGGTGGCATGAAAACGTTGCAAACCCTGTCTTTGGCTGAAAACAAATTACAAGGGCCTATTCCTGAATCGTTTAGCGGCATGGTAAGCATAGAGTCCATGGATCTTTCTCATAATTATTTGTCTGGTGTCATTCCAAAATCCTTAGAGTCATTACGCTATCTTAAACAAATTAATCTTTCCTACAACTTATTGCAAGGAGAAATCCCAGATGGTGGCCCTTTTCAAAATTTTACTGCTCAGTCTTTTGTGATGAATAAAGATCTTTGTGGGAAATTCCAACTACAAGTCCAACCATGCAAGAAAGGAAACAATCGCATATCAAGTAAAGTGATATTGATGATAAAATGCTCATTGCCTATCATAGTTGTCATTTTGATTGTTTCAGGCGTTGTCTTCTTAAAGTGTAAGAAAGGGAATGATAATCATTCAACGGAAAGGGATTTCATAAATTTGGATACATCAATCAGGATATCCTATTATGAGCTTCTACAAGGAACAAATGGATTTGACAAGAGTAATCTTCTTGGCTCTGGAAGTTTTGGGTCAGTATACAAAGCAATTCTTCCAAATGAAAATATTGTTGCAGTGAAAGTATTTAACTCAGACATGGAAGAAGCATTGAGAAGTTTTGATATTGAAAGTGCTGCTATGTGTAATTTACGCCATCGGAATCTCATTAAAATCATTAGTAGTTGCTCAAATGATCATTTCAAATCTCTAATAATGGAATTCATGGCAAATGGGAGTCTTGAGAGATGGTTTTACTCTCACAACTATTATTTAGACATCTTGCAAAGGTTGAACATAATGATTGATGTGGCAATAGCTTTGGAGTATCTTCATCACGGTTCTCCTACACTAGTTGTTCATTGTGATTTGAAACCAAGTAATGTTTTGTTGGACAAAGATATGGTGGCTCATCTTAGTGATTTTGGTATCGCTAAATTGTTTGGAGAAGGAGAACAGGAAATTTATACCAAAACTTTAGCTACCATTGGCTATATGGCACCAGGTAACAATTTAATAATAATATTTTGGATTTATTTTTATATTCTTTTGTTTTGTTTGTTATGCTTCATAATATTTTACATCCTTCGATTTCAAGCAAATATTTTACATCTTGATGTGTAAATATATGAATTGGTAGTATAAATGAAAAATTTGAACCACAAACCTTATGTTTGTGACATCATTACTTTCATACAAATAATTCAACATAACATATAGAGTATTGATCAAAAGAGAGTTGTTTTTGTGAAAGGAGATGTGTATAATCATGGTATTTTGCTAATAGAATATTTGCAAAGTAGAAACTAATGGATATGATATTTGTTCAAGGATTAAGATTAAAAGATTAGGTGAAAGAATCCACACCACATTTAATCAATATTATAAATACCAATTTTCTACATAGAGAAAATCAAAATACCAATAAGATATTATATCACATATATAATCGGTTTTGAACTTAATATTAAATTGCACATTGATTTATTTAAGGCACATCATACTATAAGTGATATTCTGGTATCCCTAAAAAAAGTAAGTTTTCATTTACGCAAAATATTAGAAGTGCCAATAGCTATTAATTAAATTAGTTTCTATTTCTTGCCCCTTTGGTTTGGCTTGTTGGTCAGATATGTAATAGTGCTATCAGAGTTGAGTGGTGATGTTTGTCATACTAATGCATGAAGTATTTGAAAATTGAGATTTTCTTGATAACATGGGTTTTGAATATCTTCATATTATTTGAATAATTGTAACCCGAAACTTTAGCAGATAAGAAAAAAGGAATAATAAGAGCCTGAAAAGTGATTCCTGGAGATTCCAATATGTTGTTTGGAATTTGATTTGCTTTAATTTTCACTTTACAAATTTGTTCCTTGAAACTATCAAAGGAAGGAAGGGATATTCTTAAGTGATTGGAAGTGAGCCCTGTATTTTAGTTTATTTTCCTCTATCTCCTACTTTTGCTTTAGAAACCTTTAGTTTTTAGAGAGAGAGAGAGAGAGAGACCACTTGATAAATTGTTTAGAGAAGTTTTTGAATAGCTAAAGTAGTATCAGCATAACTCATGAATAAAATGTTTAAAGAATAAATTTATATATCAAAAATCAAGTGCCCCATGTTCTATGGAGTCATGTTCATTGTCTTTAGTGAGTTTTGGATATCTAAAATTATTTATTTCTTTTTTATTAAACTTTTGTATTTGACCATTTCTTTTTTTATTGATTTATATGTTAGCAACAACATTTAAAATTATGAATATCAATCTATATAATAATTTATGTCTTGATGTGTAACAACTTGAATTGATGGTACAAAAAGAAAAGTTTAATAACAAACCTTATATTATGTTTTTGACCTAACGACTATTGAAAGGAGTTGTTTCAGCCAAAGGAGATATGTATAGTTATGGTATTTTGTTGATGGAATGTTTACAAGGAAGAAGCCAACTGATGAGATGTTTGTTGAAGGATTAAGTTTGAAAGATTGGGTGAGCAAATCCATGCCACATTCATTGAGTAATATTATAAACGTCAATTTACTACACATAGAAATTCAAAATACTGACAATATATTACCTTATATCTCATCAGTTTTTGAGTTAGCATTAAAGTGTTGCATTGACCTACCTGATGCACGACTTACTATGACGGATGTTGTAGTATCATTGGAAAAAATCAAGGCTTTGTTTATCCAAAGATGCTAAAGACACCACTAATAGAATAATTGTTGAATCAAATTTTAGCTACTATTTTTGTAACCTTGTGCCTTTTAATTTGTAATAAGTAATCTGGTAACTTGGAATGATTCAGCATATGTTGTAGTCATATATATAAAGTATTTGAAATTTAAAATTTTTGAGTCGATTGTTTTGCTTTTAGATTTCTTCATGTTTCTTTTTTTTAACATTTTTATTTAAATTGTAAGAAATTTGAATTCACTCTCTTTTAAGAGGTAGTTTTGTACAATTTGAAATTTGATTTCAAAATCAATCAATTTGAGTCCTACTCTTTCCTTTTTCTCCTCTAACCTGTATGTTCTACCCACACTTACATCATACGTTTTCAACTATTTTTTCTTGTCATGCTTTCTAAGCTGGGTACCTCACATTCTCTAATTGGCTTCTTTTAGAATTTAGATAGTTGTCATGCGATTTATATACTTAATGATTAGGTTGGCCGTTGAAAAATAGGTTAAAAGATAAAAATGACAGGAAGTTTTCTCTTAGGCATTAGACACCCATAAAGATAGAAGTTTTCTAAAGGTAATATTGCTCTTTAAATTTAAAAAAGGGGCAATTTTGCTTAAAAGTTTAAAAAAAGAGACAATATGTTGCCCCACCATTAACAAACTTAATGGCCAATATAATGTTTACTAACTAAATTATGCCAAAGTTAAAAAGCAAAGATGCCTTAAAAGTTTTCTCCAATCCAAAACTCATATCCTCTTTAATTATTTTGCATTCTTAATCTTCCAAGTTAATCAATCAGATTTTACATTATGGTCCATGTGTGGTATTTTTTTAATTTATATGCTACTAAAATATGAAATTCTTATAGTACCCTTGCAAAAAAATTTCTCCCCCTTAAGTCGATCCACTATCGATGATTCATAGGAAAAACATTCACCTCGGGTGTAAATCATACCAAGATCAACAATCAATTTGAAAGAATTCGTTTCAATCGAAAGTTAAAATCAAATTTGCAGCATGGGTAAGATACCAAATATTTCTCTTGATTGCTACTCAAAGAAGTATATTTGGAACTCAGTCACTATAATCTCCAAAATAAATCATATTAAACAATAAAAATTGTTTTAATAATTATAAAACTATCTTAAGACCTAGAAATTGTTAAATAATTATTGAATAGGAAATTAAAGCAACTAAAACTCCCCTTTAAAGAATCAAGCTTATGCTATTGTTGTTTAATTGAAGAATTATAAAACTAGTGAAGCTTTGCCATCAAAAATTCCAAACGTCCAAACACAGCCACCATCATCTGGAAATAAAAATGGAGCAGCAGAACAGGACGATGGCTGGGTGGCGCGGTGGTGAAGAGAAGCTTCATCCCAGGCGGTGTGATGTCCCTTCTGGCGTTGTCCCTAGATGCGTGAAAGTGCAGCAGAATGGGGATATGGCTGCTGGCTCGTGATGGAGAAGGACGAAGGAATAATTGATTAATCTCCCAGGCGTGGCGTGGCGTGCTGTGGATATTGAAGCTCTTGGGAATGAATTGTGTGGCCGCTAGAATGCTAGGGGCGTGAATGGATTAATTGTGTGTATGAATGCGCGCGCATATATATATATATATGATTACCTAGACTAAAATAATAATAATAAAAATAAAAACAAAATAAAATAAATGAGTTTATGAGTTTGATGATTCTCTAACTTTAAATGTCTTCTTTTTTTAATTTATCTTTTAATTACAATTTCTGCCAAAAATATTTTAATTGGCTTTAATTTCATATAATTATCATTAATTATAATTAATGCAATTAAACTCAATAAAAATTCAAGAATAGCACTAAAATCTCCTGAAATACTACAATTTCATTTGATAAAATATGGTTATTTAAGTGAGCAGTTTCACCCATTGTAGAAGCAGAGTACAAGTTCATATCACATGAAGCACATTTGTTAAAAGAGATAACAAACTTTAAGTTTTAAACTTTGAAATGGATTAGTTTCAAACCAAATATAATTTGAGTATAACCTTCATAACTCACCCAAAAAATGCATAAGGAATCATTAAAGATTATCGGTATCTAACAAGAATAACATCAATCTTATGTCTAATTTAATGTGAAAATTTCAAGAAAATACCCTTTGAATTTCAGAAAGGGAACATAACGGAAAAAGTACCTCGAAAATAGTAAATCCCAGAAAGGTGATTCAAAATTTAAAATCCCAGAGTAATGATAGTTCCTTACACGTCTTTAGCAAAGTTTAAAAGAAATTACCTGAATGACCCTGTAACCCATAAAGGCAACTCTTTCATTAAATTTGGAGTTCAAACGAAAGAGTTATTAAATTTAGACTTAAAATAATTTAGAAAGCGCACTTTTTAAACCGTTCATAGGGAAAAATAGTTTAGAAAATCCAGCTTCATTCAAATGAATTTTATGCTCATTCGAATGAGTTTTAATTTGACAAAATTTCAAAACACTATAAATTCTTCATTTGATTTCCAAATTTTACAAATTACCTATGGTTGAAAAGCCCTTTGAGTCTACTTTCCAATGAGACAAGTTTGAAATTAATTGGATTTGTGGTTTAAGAGATATCATTAAAAAACTGAACATATATCAGGAATAAACGTGTTCCTGATATATGTTCAGTTTTTTGACTATATCTCTCAAACCACAAATCATATGGTTGTGAAACCTATCTCATTGGAAACTAGACTCAAATAGCTTTCCATTAGTAGGTCATTCGTTAAATTTAGAGTTCAAACGAAGGAGTTACAATATTTTAAAGTTTAGACTTAAAATGTTTATAGAGCGCACTTTCTAAACCAGAGCTAAAAGCTGTAGTTTAGAAAGCATACTTTCTTAACCGTTTATAGAAAAAATGATTTAAAACGTCCAGCTTCATTCGAATGAGTTTTAGGCTCATTCAAATAAGTTTAATTTGATGAAAAATAAACGGTTTAGAAAGTCTAAATTTAAAACGCTGTAAATTCTTCATTTGATCTCCAAATTTGACAAATTACCTATGGTTAGAAAGCCCTTTGAGTCTACTTTCAAATGAGATAAGTCTAAAATCAATTAGATATGTAATTTGAGAGATATATTATCAAAAACCCGTACATATATCAGGAATAAATGTGTTCCTGATATATATTCAATTTTTTTCCTATATCTCTCAAACCACAAATCCTGCGATTGTCAAACCTATGTCATTTAAAATTAGACTCAAAAAGCTTTCCATCGATAGGTCATTCGTTAAATTTGGATTTCAAACGAAGAAGTTACAGAGCTTCGAATTTATGCTTTTTAAAACAAGTGGACTTCATTCGAATGAACATTGGTTCATTCGAATGAGTGAAACCTCTTCACTTTCTAAACCGTATTTCATCAGCAACAGTTTAGAAAGTCTCATTCGAATGAGTGCCTCATCTTCAGCAAGGTACAAATTTGGACTTCTTCATTTAAATGAGTGTTATTCATCATTCGAATGAGTGCAACCCCTTCACTTTCTAAACCGTATTTCATCAGCAATGCTTTAGAAAGTCTCATTCGAATGAGCTTCAACACTTATTCGAATAAGTGCCTCATCTTCATCAAGGTACAAATTTGGACTTCTTCATTCGAATGAGTGCTATTCTTCATTAGAATGAGTTCAACCCTTTCACTGTCTAAACCGTATTTCATCAGCAATGGTTTAGAAAGTCTCATTCGAATGAGCTCCAGCACTCATTCAAATGAGTGCCCCATTTTCATCAAGGTACAAATTTGGACTTCTTCATTCAAATGAGTGATATTCCTCATTCAAATAAGTGAAACCCTTCACTTTTAAACCGTATTTGATCAGCGACATTTTAGAAAGTCTCAATTAAATGAGCTTCAGCACTCATTTGAATGTGTGCCTCATCCTCATCAAGGTATAAATTTGGACTTCTCCATTCTTATGAGTTCTATTCCTCATTCAAATTTGGACTTCTTCATTTACATAAGTGAAGAGGTTTTATTCATTCGAATGAGGACTCGCGGCGATAGATAGAAGAGGAAGAGATTTCCAACACCTGCTTTATCTTGCTCTCCATTTTCTTTCACTCGCTGAGAAAAATTCGATCTCACCTCCTCTCCTCTTCCTCTTCCCGTGAATCAGCATTCACCATTCTCCCCCTACCTCTACCGTGCCCTCCATCCATCCACGCCGTCCTTGGTTGCGTCCTCCTTGCTTTTCTTGCAGAAACTCCACTTTTCTTTCTTCTTCTTTCAGCAATCTAATAGTGAGTAGAAGCTCTCGTCTTCCTTTTCTATACTTCTCTTCCATTCTCAAGCAACCTAAAACTCTATTCCTCCTTAGTCATTTTTTGCTTTGATTTACTGGGGAGAAGATTTATTCATTGACTACCTCAAATTGAAGCTGCTGCGAATTCATTTCCATACCTTCAAGAATTCTAAGCCTCCATGGCATCAAAGATGAGGCATCTCAAGGTGCAAATGAAGACTCTTCCTTTCCTTTTGTGGTCTACAAGAAGCGTCCATTCTATTTGCTGCTCTGAAAACTATGCGAAGTTGGGAATTTGGATTTGACTTTAGGATAACATATGAGAAATGAAATTGATATTATTACCTATAATACCATCATATGGGGTTTCTATGCCCAAGGATTAGCCGATCAAGGTTTTGGGCTGTTATATGAAATAATTAAAAGGGGCATTTTTATTGATCCTTTTACTTGCAATATACTTGTTAAAGAGTATTGTAGAATTGGAAAGGTGAAGTATGCGGAATGGGTGATGCATAATTTGGTGGATGAGGGGATTCCACAGGTTAATTACTGCATATTATTGTAAGCAAAATCCATATGAGAACAGAGATTTGCAGCCAACCCTCACTATATATACCACATTAATAACTGCATATTGTGAACAACAAGGAATTGAAGGCATTAATAACTGCATATCGTGAACAACAAGGAATTGAAGGCTTTCCTTGTGAAAAATCACACATCCAAGGGCCAAGGACATACAGTTGTCTTGTTTGAATTTTGTAGTTTAGGAGTTTATTTTGAAATGATTTACAACTTGCACAGGAATAGAATTGTGACCTTGACTTTATGCAGTAAAGTTGTCATTACGTTTAACAGAGTTATCAAAACATTAAAAACAATTGTCAATCAACTCAACGGAGCAGTATAGGCACACGAGTAGAAAAGTTGTCAATAGCACAAAAATTCTTATCCATCCTTTTTAAAAATATTGTCCATAGCATAAGAACTTTTATCAATCCTTTCCTTCAAATTTTGAAAACCCCATTTGCTCACTGTTACATATATGTCTTTTCCTCTATTCATGTGAACATATGGGGTTTCAGAATTATAAGGGGCATTTTCCTGAAATTTTTCCTGATCTAATGATGAAAATGTTCTCCAAGGTTACAGCTTCTTTAGCCTCCTCCTTATCTCGTAATTTTGTAAATATCTAGTTGCATCATTTTTCTCAGTACCATGTAATCTTATTTTCTTATTTTTTATGAAAGATAAATTGATTTTAATAAAACTTAAAACGGTTACGTAGCACAGTAAAATTACAACATAAAGTACTTCTAAAAACATTAAAAATGATGGAGTGGGGTTAAAAAAGAAATTACTATTGAAAAAGGTCTAAACATAATATTAATATCCACGCAGATAATATATTGTGGAGGTCTCCAACAATGTTTTGAATGTTAATATTCAACTTGTTAGCCTAAATGATGTTTAAGGCTTTGCTTGGATGGAGAGAAAAGTTGGGAGGAAAGAAAATGGGAGGACAGAAAATGAGGAGGACAGAAAACTGGAGAGAAAATGTTATCACCTCTCATGCTTGGATGAATGAAAGAAAACATGAAGGAAAGAAAATGAGCAATTGAGTAAAAGACTAAAATATCCTTCTAATAGAAATTTATTATTTTTAAAACTAATTAATATTATTATCACTAAAT
>JANTPZ010040067.1:0-18456 GCA_025593235.1 Vachellia pachyceras | reverse complement strand
ATTTATGTTTGGGAAGTTATAGCTTTTACAGATTTCGAGGTAAAAAAGTAAGAAAAAGTGGGTATGAAAGAGGAAAGTAAGAAAGAGAAAGAGAGAAAAAGTAAGAAAGAGTAGTAAAAAGAGAGTATGAAAGAGAAAACCTAGGTTTCAAACCTAGGTTTTGAAATCTAAGTTTCAAAACCTTGAAACCAAACCAACCCGTAGTAGATGATACTTTTTAATTATTAAATGTTTGCTAACTTATTTGAGAAATTATTCAGAAATACAACTTAATATTGATGGTAATGTTAAATGAACATATGGATTGTATTTTATAGATAATGTAATAATAATCATTGTATAATATATTCTGCTATAATGTTTAATAATTCATTTTAATTAAATTTATTGAATATATGAATATCGAATTTAATGGATTTGTTATTATATTAACCCGCACATCTGACCGGAAAATAAAGTTTGAGAAGTATGATCGATATCATGATAACATACTCCCCGCGCATCGCGCGAGAGAGTACATGCTAGTTATATTTTAAAGTAATTAATCAATATAATAATAGATGAAGGATAAATTAAAAGTATGCATTCATATAAAAAACTTAATGAATTAACTTATAAATAGAGTTAAAAATTCCTTCACTGTGCCTTTTAAATTAAACCAGAGAAGGATACTATTATAACGCTACCTCGTTAATCCATTAATCAATTAAATACATAACAATAAAGTCGGCTTGGTTGCCTATCATCCACCGTTCAGTTGGCCCATAAAAAAACCTCCGACACTCAAATTAAAACATTATGATCTATATTTAATGTTAATTCATTGTTCTACTTAAGATTTTTATTTTAAAAAATTATCATAGAATTGTAAAAAAAATTTATTATGATATTGTTAAAATTATTATAAAATTATCACTCCATTTGTACAAAGAGTTAATATATGAAATAAGGTAATATATCAACTTATAAAGAGGACATTGGTAAGTATAGATGTTGTGTGTTGGTAAAAAAAAAAGATGTTTTGTTGTTACTTCATTTACAAAAATGGCTAATCAATTAAACAATGTTATGTATCAATTTAAAATGAGGGTATACACGTTTAAATAATGATCCGTTTAAAATTATTATAGAAATTAGCACCTACTTTCAAAAAGTTCAAAGAGTTGTCAACCAATTTGTTATTTCATATGCAATTTTTTCATTTCAACTAAAATGTAAAATGATGGATTCATATATTCTCACTCATCATTCAATTTACTTACCAATAAGACCTTTTTAGGAATTTTAAATTCAAAAGTATTTCTCAAGGATTTTTTCATAGGAAAACGACTTTACCCCAATTATTGCAGGGAATAAAACATTGTTCACATCAATATATATTATAAAATTTCTATTAACCATCCTAAACTATTTCACAGCTATAAGTAGGGCTTTTTGTTGTGTGTAGGTTTAGGGGTAGAATGATCATTTCATTGATCTTACAAAGAGAAAGACACGCGTTACTGCAATGTAATTTACCATTATGAATATTTTAGAATACTCGACTTATCTTGGCGATACGTCAAAGGTACTTTTGGAGTTCCAAAACATGATTTGAAGAAAAAGTTGTTAAATACCCAATTTTTATATAAGGTGGAAGTTTAGAAAAACAGTAAACATGATAAATTTAAAAAAGAGATTATTTTAATTATAGAATAATATTATTGAACTTATGCCCAACCACACGCACCCAAAATTGCTTCAGGAAAAAAATTATGTTTGGGTCGGACCGTTGGAGTGCCAATGTGTCAGCTTTTTGCACGTTGGAATTATTAAACACCCAAAATATCCTTTGCTCTCATCGGGTGTATTGAAAAAGGACAGAGATAAGATTTGTTAAATCATTATTGTATTTGGTGAAATGAAAAAGATTTTCATGGAATCAGACTAAAAATTTGAACTAGAATGAACGTCGGAATTTTAATGTTTAAGATTATATTTGTGTAAACTAACATTTTTACTATAAAACTATACACGTTGAAGTATTGAATATCGGAAAGCTTTTGGGACTAAATTCGTCTTTAAAATTTATAAAACGCAACATTTTTCACCTGGACTAACGGATTATTAACAGAAGCCTTTGCTTCAACATATGCAATTTACAGATAACCTATCGTTGATGAATATATCATTCCAACAAGGCATATATCTTTCGAATGAGTTTTACATTCATTTAAATGAATATTAAAAATTTTAAAACTCATCTGGAAGTTTCATTCAAATAAATTGAAGATGAGTCTCTTCATTCGGATGAGAAAACCATTCTAGAAGTTAGGTTTGGTTTCAAAACCTAGATTTTACCTCAAAACCAAGGTTTTGTCCAAGTAAAAAAATTTTCTCAAAAGTTATTTTGGTTACAAAACCTCAGTTAGAAACCTAGGTTTTGAAACCTATGTTTTCTCTTTCCTACTTTTTTTCCTTTTTCTTTCCTTCTTTCCTCTTTCCTACCCACTTTTTTGCCTTGAAATCCATAAAAGTTAATAATTTTCCAAACATAAATCACTTTTCAAAACATAGATTTTACCTTGAAATTTATAAAAGCTATTTTCTAAAATCTATTCTCCAAAATCTAGATTTTACTTTAAAATCTATAAAAATTATTTTCAACCTCACAGTCAAACAACATTAAAAGACGAACCATCTCATCAACATGTTTTCATGTATGTCTTTTTACTCATAACCAAAAGAAAACGAATCATTACATTGAAACTTAACACTTGATTATCAAGAATTTTAAAAAGAAAAGTATTTTTAGGGTAAGTTGAAATAAAATTATACTTATTTAATTCTTTTAGATTATGTAAAATAAATTAAAAAGATAATTCTAACGCCCAACTAGTAAAAAAGTTGTCTTTATTAAAAAGTTCAAAACAATATTTATTAATATTTCCTGTATACTTTTATAAGTTAAATATTTTGTAGTATATGTTTGATGTATTCAACATTTTATATTATTTTTTTAATAGCATCCAATATTTTAAAATAATTAGTCATGTAATTTTTTCCTTTAAAGTATTTTTTTCAATAAGCAATGGGCACTATAAAGTTTAGACTGCTGAATACTACTAACAATTATTTTGAGGTTTCAATATTAACATTATGATGTTGAGTATACTAAAAAAATATTCAGAAGTGTTTGGTAAATAGAAAATCACTTTATAGTATTGAGTAATGCCGAATATAATTTAGCCCTATTTTTTAAACCAATCCAATTCAATCCTACTTCAATTTATACTAGCAACGTCAAACGAACATTTTTTTTAATTTTTAACTTTTTAGAGCAAATTTACATAATTAATATTTTTTATATAGATGATATTTTTTACCCATCTTTACGACATACTCCTTCATGTCTATATAATATAAATTAATTTTAGGAACATTATTTAGTTCATAATATAAATAATTTGGATAATAATTAATTATTTATTTATCAATTCAACTGTGAAATTATATACTACTCAAATGCGCCTCTATATTTTTACCTCACATTTAAAATCTTATTTAATAGGATTAAAGTTGAAAAGAATTTTGATTTAAGACAGAATCAATAAATATTTTAATTTAGATAAATTAATTGAAATGATTTACAGTTGATAACATATTTTTAAATCATTGCGAAACAGGAGCAAGTGGTTGAGCGTTAGGTCATGCGATATAATGGCTGCGTTTGGAAACATGTTGGGGAGCCCGTTTTGGCTCCCCAAACCCATTCTCACGCAAGTCGAGACAAAATTCCTCTCACATAAAGTACCTCAGAATCTGTGTCCGTTTTCCCAACGGGTTTCTAAACGAAGCCAATAAAGGATTTGGATTGGATCGTTGAAGCTGTGTCGCGATCTGACTCCACACTATCCACTGATTTCGGGCAAAAGTTAAATGAAATTAAGACAGGGGCAAAACTTGGTATTTGAAATTTATCCCCAATTTTCTAAAATATTTATCATTTTCTTTGGGATTAATTTTTTATTAATATATAACTTAATACTACATTATAATTATTCAAACTTTTTTAGGGCTCATTTGACAACTTAGATTCCAAAACCTAAGTTTGAAATCTAAGTTTTCTCTTTCCTATTTTTTTCCTTTTTTCTCTTTCATACTTTTTCTTTCTTTCTCTTTCTTACTTTCATCTTTCTTACCCACTTTTTTACATCGGAATCCGTAAAAGCTATAACTTCCCAAACATAAATCACTTCTTAAAATCTAAATTTTACTTCAGAATCTGTGAAATATAGGTTTTAAATTAACTTCCCAAACGAGCCCTTAATCTATTTAAAAATGCCAACTTACATTTATATGATATTAAGGATTAATATAAATACAGTTTGAAAAATGGCGAAGCGTGTCTAGGTGGGACCAACTCGACGTAGGTTAACTTTCCCATAGAAGCTTATTTAGGGGCAAAACTCATTCCTCCTGTTAGCTTACCCAAACGTATACAGGTCCGTTTGGATAACCCGTTAGAAAAACGGACACAGATTCTGAGGTAATTTATGTGAGAGGAATTTTGTCTCAATAAGCGCATCCGTTGGTGAAAATGGCTTACCAAACAGAGTCGAGTATGTATCTAGAATTCGTTAGGAGAATAATTTTATGGATTCCAAGATAAATATGTGATATGAATTTTCTCTCAACTTACATATAACGTAATTAGGAATTACTCCATAAACACACATATAAATAAAGTTGTTACAGTACCTTTTCATCTTGAAAAGTTACTTTTGAAAATATAAAGTTTACCCAAAATGCAAATAGTAATGTTGAATACAAAGCGTCCTTATCTTAATATATAAATTAAATTGAAAAAAAAAATAATTTGTAACATTAATTAAAAAAAGCTACTATATTATATTGCTTGATTGGAGCCATAAAGCAGCAGTTCATTCGTATGAAATAGTTGACATGCGAGTCACTTCCTGTCGCTTTCTCAATAGACAAAATCATTGCCTCGATATCCCTTCCCACACGGAGTCTTCGCCCCTAGTCCTTGTCTCTTTCACCCGATCATACGCTAAATCAATTATACACTTTTTGGTATGTTTTGATGGAATTAAAAGTAAAATTAAAAATAAAATTGAAAGTGAAAGTGAAATTAAAAATTTATTTGACATGCTGAAAGTAGTAAGGAATTATTTTAATTTAACATTTATATTTATAATATGAAAATAATAATATTTTCCCTTCAATACAAAAAAATCAGGCAACGCGCTTTGTGGGACCTTCGACGAAATTGCTCATGACCTGTGATAGAGAAAATAGCAATGATTCCAAATAAAACATTTAATATTGGCAATCGATGGAGCAATATTGAAGGTGCCTGGCTTCCGAAGAAAGTGGTTGCAGCTAGCTAGCAGTATTAGAAAAGAAAAAGGCAAGAAAGTAATTTGAGGAATCGATCGATCATTCTTCGCCCAAATCTCAATATCTCTGGTCTCTACTGCAATCTATATCATCATCCATGTCTTACCTGTCGATCTCTTCTTCATGGTCCTCTGAATCTGAATTGAGTGTCAAATACGATGTCTGGTTAACTTTCTTCGAAGGTCTTGAAGAAGGGGTAAGAACATTTCTTGAGAAGTGTTTAAGTGATGCTGGATTAAAAACTTTCATCAAAGGCTTCGCCAAGGGTCCCACATGGGAGGTGATAATTCCGAGTTGTACGATTGTGGTGGTGGTAATCACACCAGAGGTCGTTAGGTCCGCCTTCTGGATTCAAAGAGTGGTGGGTATCATGTCGGGTCCTAAAACAGTTTTGCCTTTCTTCTATAGACTAAGCCAGAACGAATTTCTTACCTGGCATCGAAGATTTTATGAGGGATATAGCGATTGGCATGGAAGAGCTCAACTTGCGTGTTCCCTGCTCTGTGGCCTCAGACTGCCGGATGAATTGGGGTAACATAACTAATTGGCTCTTCCGTTAATTCCACTTTATGCTCTTTTTTTTTTTTTTTACATGCCTGCGGGAAAAATCATGAAATTCACTAGACTTGTTTTTGTTATGTTTGTTTTTTTAACAGTAGATGCGCCTTAACTTGAAACATTTATCCCTCATATTTAGGAATAACTTCTAATTTATTTAGGACTCATGGAAAAGCTCCATATATCTACTTACCATAAACAAGATTTTTATGGTCTTTATTAATAATAAACTGGAATAGAAGTAACTTTTTTTTTTGGTAGAATGATTTTTTGAAAATAAATTTTTGTGATTTATTTTGAATAAATATTTAAAAAATGATTTTTTGTTTAAAAAAACTTGGTTGAATAAAAGTTTGAGAATTAACTTTTAGTAGAAAATGATTTACAAGTATAGAATCTCATTAAATAATACATATTCATACATATATATGCATTATATTTATATGTTGTGTTAAATTTAGAGAAAGTAAGATGATAAAAAATAAAAAAAATAAATGAAAAAATATATAAATTTTTACCCTACTAAAACTAAAGTAACCCCAGTCTCAACACTCATCCATTCCTCTCTTCTCTCCAAGCTGCCTCCTTCCTACATAGCCCGTGTTCTATGTTATGTGTCTCCCCACAACCCAACCCCCTCGACCCCTCTCGCCTTCAAGCTCAGCTCCTTAGAGGATGATCGTCAATCACTCTCACTCAGATGCTCATAGTCACAGCCTTGCCTCAGTCGAGTTAGACATTGAGCTTTCTGTGGCCTATCTCGGCATTGCCACTCGCTAGAGCTTCCCCAATCCAGTCTGTCGTCGATGATCCAGTAGATTTGTGTAGCACTCTTTCTCCTTTGACTAGTCCTCCCTAGATAATAGGGTATTTATATAATTATATATATATTTATATACAGATGATGACTTTGTGGTTTTCTGGGTTTAGCCTACGACAAGGGCTCAGGAGTGATCAATTGCATGTAAAGTTGAATAGATTAATTGAGGGATGTAGAATGTAGTTGGGGAGGCCAAGGCTTCCGGTATGTCGAGAACAGATTTACCCGCCCGTATACGACTGGATTTGGACTAATCTGTTTACATCGGATTTAAACGGGCTTGGATCAGATTGCGGGCTAGCCCGAACCCGGTAATAAATAAATGGACGGGCTACGGGTTGACAATCGGGCCAGTTCTCCCGTCCGTGGTCAGCCCTAGGCACAAGCACGACTAGCAATAGGAGCGAGGGCATTGCAGTATCGCAGTGAGCTCAATTATGATGCGACGGCATAATCACGATCATGACTGGTGTGGCCGACCGCGAAGGACTGGGCGTGGAGATGACACGAGCACGAGCACAATAGCAACGGCCTGCAATGAAGGACTGGGTGCGCTGGGCGGCTGTGGGACTCGAAGTTTGGGAGAAGGCAGAACTACAAAAGCCAGGAGGGTGGCAAGGGACCATGGGTGAAGTTAGAGGGTTTGTCATTTGTGATTTAAATATTAAAAAATATAAAATGTGTAAAAAGCCATAAGGAGGAACCGAACCGTGCACCAAGCGTTTGTAATGTCACTCACACACCATTAAACCATGCATTACAATTGTACTATGAGAAAGCACAAAGCCCGGAACCCGCATAATCCGCCCGGAACCCGTGAAAATTTCCCGAATTGAGGCCGCCCGTTGGTGGCCTGTTACGAGCGGGCTAAAAACCTGCCCATATCAATAATACACGGGCGGGCTACGGGCACGCCAACGGGCTGCCCATACCCACCCATATATGTTTAAAAAAAAAGCAAATGGAGTCCAAATGCCCCCAAGCCCAAATGCCCCTAGCCCCAAAATCTGTCCAAAAGAAAGCTGAGAGCTGACTTCCCACCAACTCTCCCTCTCCGACTCCATGACTGACTGGCTTCCTCTCCTTCTCCCATTTACCCTAGCTGCGAATCCATCAATTTCAGCCCATTGTCATCATCGTATTTAGCCGCTCTGCTCATCATCATCTTTAGTCGCTCTGCTCGTCGAATCTTCCTTTCCAATTTGAGAGACTGGGACTCGGCCGCTCTTCTCGTCGTCTTGGCATCAACAAAATGGGTTTCAATCCGTCTCTCTTACTCTTAGTCTCTCTGGCTCACTTAGTGGCTCTGCTCTAACCAGATGTGGCGGAAGCTCCCTCGAACTGCTCCACATCTTGACGAGGACGACCAGCCACCGATGATCTGAGCTGGGTCAACGCTTTGTGCCGTCCGCTATCTTTGCATTCGCGCTTTGAGTTATGTGACTCCGACTTTGTGTTCAACAGTCAACACTTTGATCTGGTGGTGAGTCGCTGTCACTGAGCACAATCACGCGTTTTTCCTTCAAACAATCCTTACTTAAAATTGAAAGATCCATATGAGGCCAATATTATGCTAAACCCCTTGTTTGCTATCATTTTCCTGTGCTTCTGCTTCGTTGCCTTGGTTGCTTGATTTTTTCCTTTTGCTTCTGCTTCGTTGCCATGTTTGCATTGTCTGCTTCATTGCTTCATATTATGGCTGCGTGTTTCTGCTTCGTTGCCATGTTTGCCTGCTTCTACTTCGTTGCTTCATACGGGTTGCCTATTACCCGTTAAAACTGACCGTATATCTTTAGCCCATTTAAAGATTGTTAAACGGGGTTGAGGCACGGGTACGGGCGAGCCCGTACCCATGTAACTTTGCATGAGCGGGCTACGGGTTGGGGCACGGGCTAGCCTGCCCGCTCGTTGCTTACCCCTACAGCCAAGCACAAGCTACCCGAGGGTGTGCCTGTAGCCCGCCTGTTTAATTATAGAGCCCATCCCGTTTAAGCTTGCTGTGATGGGTCCTTTTTGGGTGGGCCCAAATGGGAAAAATTCTCGAGCGAGTTCGGACAAGTCTACCAGGTTCCGGGTCACTTGCTCAGCTCTAAGGGTGTGTTTGGCAATCATTTTAGAGGGCTAAAAGAAGCTAGAAGTAACCTGCATGATAGGATTAGAATATATTCTAGCGAGAAGGAGAAAAAAGTTTCTTCTACTTAGAATGTATTCCAGGTTGCGACTTTAACATTTCAAGTTGCAACCTGATATTTCATATCGCAATCTAAATGTGAAAGTTTTTTTTTAATGAGATTCATTTTCTTTCAAGTCACTTTCCACTAAAAGTTATTTTTACAATGTTTATTCAAACAAATTTTCATTTTACAAAATGCATTTTAGATAAAAATTATTTTTTAAATTGCATTCCGATAAGAAATCATTCTCTCAGCTAAAATTTAAACAGGCCCAAAAATTTTCCCAAGGTGCTTTTACCTCCTAGGAGGAGCTTTTTGGACCTAAACGGACGCTAGAAGCATTAGCGTTATAGGCAATAACTTTCAAACAAACTCTTCTTGCTATCTTTCCTGATTTTTTTGTAATTTTCTTAGAAAAATTTTCCTTAATTACACTTTAACTGAAAACTTTCTGAAATTACAGGCTTGTTTTTTTCTGTCTTGTTAAAAATAGTCCGTGTTTTGTTTCTAATAAGTTGTTTTTTTAAAACTAAAATAGCATACTTTCGTTTTTAAAAAACTAAAAAAAAAAACAAAAACAATTTTTTTTTGTTTTTGATTTTGCGTTTGAGTTTTTGTCTGGAAATTGGGAAACCATTTCTTCTACACTCAATGACTTTGTTTTGTATGTAATAACTTGAGTTTTCATCAAAACTTCATTATCCTATTTGAGTATGTTTATTTTTAAATGTAATTATTTTTTTTTAAAAAAATCATCCAACTACATTATAAAAATCATCCAAATATTTTTTTTTCAATCTGTTCTGAAAAACAGTTTGATAAAATAATTTTAAAAAAAGAAAACAGAAACAAACAAACCCTACATTTCTCCCAGCATAACTTTTCATTCATGAAATTCTCTTTATTAACATTTCTTGAGTCCATCAAATATAACTTATAGTGTCCTGTTTGGTAGTAGGAATTGAAGCCAGAGAACTGGAATTGGAATTGGAATCAGTGTGTATGTGTGTTTGCATCAAAAAGGTTGGAACTCGGTTCTAGCCTCCTACCCATGGTACCGAGTTCCAACCCCATTTCTCTCCTCCATTGCCATCTTTGCCCTCATCTTCTTCTTCTCCGCTGTAGGAGGTGGAGGCAGTGGAAAATAGCAACGGCGAACATCTTGTAATGGCTTGCGACGATGACGACCGCCTTCTTCTTCTCCAACATCGATCCACTTCCACTTGCGACAACGATAACTTGCCACCTTCCTTCGATTTGGGTTCAATTCGAGGTTTGCGGTGCCGCCTCCTCCCATGATGCCACCTCCGTTGACGCCTACCACGATGCCGCCTCCTCCCATGATGCCACCTCCGTTGCCGCCTACCACGATGCCGCCTCCTCCCATGACGCCATTTTGAACCCACAATGTCCGTACCACGTGGTTGTAAGCTGATGAAAATCCACCTAAAGATGCTAGACCACAATGCCACCATCTCCCACTATGCCATTTCTGACCTCTTCGCCTTTTCTTTTCTGATGAATCTTGGCCCCTTCTCCTCCCTTTTCTTCTTTTCAAGCCTAGATTTCACCCACGATGCCGTCTCCCTTTCTTCTGTTTGAGTTATAACTGATCATTTGTTGATGGCTGAAATTTGTGCAAAAATGGAGGATTATTGATGTTTTTGTGGTGGCCGGCTATGTTTCCGTTTCAGTTTCAATTTCAGTTTTGGGTGATGTACTGTAGCTCTACACGTTTTGCAAGGGTAATGTTTTGTTTTGGAGAAAGGTATATTATTCTTTTCACAATATCAATATAAATATTAGATTAAAATAATACCCCACTTCTTCCAGCATACCGAACATACTTTTAATCCCGCTTCTACTTCTAATTCCACTTCCAGTTCCATCAAATTAGTTCCGCGTACCAAACGGGGCATAACTCTTTCCCCTACTTAAAATATTCTTGACTCGTTTTCTGGTTCCTAATACTATTTTGTAATTTCATAATATTAATTTAGACTTAAGAATCCTGAACTTTCAGTAATTACAATTTGTGATTTAGTCACTCAAAATAATGATGCTTTAGCCCCAGGAAATTTTTTAATTTGTGATGTATTCTTTGGAATCATTCCAATATTCTATTCTTTCATGCACTTCCAGGACTCTGGCTCATCTAAGCTCTCTATCATACTTAATTAAGCTTATTTTTGAGCTTTCAGACTCAAAAATCGAGCCACGCATATATGACACCACACTGACACACCGTACTGGGGCAATAGCTCCGTGAAACTTCCCAATTTATTATTCATGTGCTCCAAATTTTTAACATAACAGTGCATGCTGGGCTTTCAGGTTAATGAATGACAGATTACTATACCAATCAAGGAATAACCCACCGCAGTTACTTCAGTAACAAATTTCGCACTTGTTAATGCATTGGGCTGACACTTCTTTATATATGTGATTATATAATATATCTTTTTTCGTAATACGTAAATCCATTTATTTTAATCTAATTCTAGTTTCCCACAGTGACCAAGAAGCAGTCAATAATCTTATTGGAAATTCCATATCACAAGTTGGTGTTCAATCTCGTGTGAAAGAATTGCTTCATAGATTGGGCATGGTGCGCCAATATGAGACAGATACAATCATAATCGGAATTTGGGGGGTTGGAGGTATTGGTAAAACCACCATCGCCAAATTTATGTATGATACAATTGGAGGCCTTTTTGATTGCGGAAGTTTCCTTGCTAATATCAAGGATGTCTGGGAGAAAAATAACGGTCAAGTTCTTCTGCAAAAGCAACTTCTTTCAGACGTTCAAGTGAATGATATGAGGCAAGGACCTTACAGAAAAGCCCTCATTGTACTTGATGATGTAAATGAGGTAGGCCAACTCACTCAACTGTGTGGAAATAGAGAGCAGTTTGGTAAAGGGAGTTTGATTTTCATTACAACAAGAAATAAGGGTTTGTTTGATGACTTTATTGACATGTTATATGAAGTGGAAAAATTGGGCGACCATGAGTCTCTTCAGCTCTTTGCTTGGCATGCATTTAAAAACTTTGCCCCAACAAATGATTTTGTGAATCTTTCACGGAAAATAATCACTTTATGTGATGGGCTACCTTTGATTCTTGAAGTTATAGGCTCTCTTTTGCATAATAGGACAAAATCAGAGTGGGAAAAAGTGTTGAATAAATTGGAAAATGTTCCAACTGGTCAAATACAACATAAGCTTAAGATAAGCATTGACTTTTTAGCTGATTCAGAAAGGAAATTATTTTGTAATATGGCATGCTTTCATGTGAGTGGGAGTAAAAGTGATGTTACACATTTGTTCAAGGACTCGGGATTCCCTATAGAAATGGGAATGCAAGTACTCATCGACCGTAAGTTTGTAAAAGTTGTAAATGACAAGATTCATGTGCATGATTTGCTACAAGAGATAGGGAGGGAAATCACTCCAAACAAGTCAAAGTTCACATACATCTATGATGTGTTCTTAAGTTTTAGAGGTGAGGATACGAGGAAATCATTTGTTACTCATCTTTATATAGCACTAAAACAAGCAGGAGTTAAGGCATTCATGGATGAAGAAGGAATTGCAAGGGGAGAACATATTTCTGATTCACTGCTTCGGGCAATTGAATGCTCAAGAATTTCAATCATTATATTTTCAAAGAATTATGCTGGCTCTAGTTGGTGTTTGCAAGAATTAGAGAAAGTCATGGAGTGTTACAAAACAACTTATCAAGAGGTTTTCCCTATATTTTATGATGTACAACCATCTGAAGTTCGTAAACAACAAAATGCCTTTGGAAAAGTACTGCAACGGCTTATAGTGAGACCCTCAAGTAGTAAAGTTAAGAAATTGACAAGCAGTTTGAAGAGAGTCCTTATTGAGGCTGCCAACTTATCAGGGTGGGATATGCAAAACTGTAGGTAATGTTATTTTAATTTACTTTTTATTTGAAATGGTGAAATTCCTTAAATTTTGTTCCTTATTTGTGTTGAATTCCTTAATTTTGCTTGTAACATGGGTAGATTCATGATTAAGCTGCTTTTGCGTGCGCGCTTACCTCCCTATAATTAAAGACCAAAAGAGCATTAAATAAACATAGAAAACTAGCTCACACAATTGCGCTGTGTTTTTTTTCATTTTTTTAATTTTATAATGGATATTGTAAAAAAATGGGTAGCACGAAATTGATGGAAATACATTCAACTACTCAGACTAGAACATAGTTGTTAATATCCAGAATATATGAAATTAAAAGGTGATCCTAATATTTGTTCCATAAACAAAAGATGCTGGTATACTATACATGTGTAGCTTGAGGTTACTAAAAAGATTAGCTGAAAAAAATTGAGGATCAGAATAGAAATGTATTTCACAAAGGCACCTAAAACTAGTTTCGTGGTGCAAGGTATGAGTAGAGATTCAAGACTTCAAGTCTCCAAGTCTACAAAAAAATGTATTTAATTAATCTAGCTACTTGAAGCTAGTTTAGATAATAAAAACAAGTTAAGATGCACGTAAAGGTTGAGGATAACTAAAAAACGCCCAATGAAATAAAAAAGAATTATTTAACTAAGACACTAGTTGAATGGTATTGAATGCGTAAAATCATGGTAGTTGGTAAAAGTCACTTTTTTTTCTATAGTTAGCTAGGTCATAACAGTTGAACAAATGCTTCAGTTGTCTTGAAAGAAAAAAAACTGACGCTCTAATCAATGATGGTCTACTGAAAATACAAGGAAATAATGATACACTAGAAGCAAAAATGGGTCCTTTTCCGATTTGCTATTTATATTTCAAGCTTTGGTTAACTGTGTCTATCATTTTGTTGCTATTTTAGTTTTGTACCATGCATTTTAATGATGAATGGCATAACTCTATTCATCTTCTACTTTCTTCTTGTTGCCAGAACTGAGGCTGATTTACTTGATGATGTGGTTAAAACTATCACAACGAGGCTAGACAATAGCAACTACATGTTTGTTGCTCACCATCCAGTGGGTTTGGAATCTCGCGTGCAAGACATCATCGAATTGCTAAGTAGTGAATCAAATGAGATTATCATAGTAGGCATTTGGGGGATGGGAGGGATTGGCAAAACAACTTTGGCAAAAGCTATCTACAATCAAATGGGCCGAAGTTTTGTAGGAAAGAGTTTCCTTGCAGATATTAGGGAAGTATGGAAGCAAGATAAGGGTCAAGTTTATTTGCAAGAACAACTTCTTTCCAGTATTTTTAAAACAAGAAGAATCAATATATCAAATGCAGGAACAGGAAAATCTTTAATCAAGGAAATTCTTTGTCAAAAAAAAGTATTTCTTGTATTAGATGATGTGAATCATGAGGACCAACTGAAAGCTTTATGTGGGAGTCATGAATGGTTTGGCCAAGGTAGTAGAATAATTATCACTACTAGAGATGAACGTGTACTTCAGATTACTCAAGTGGATAAAGTATTTAATGTGAGGGGAATGGATGGTAATGAATCTATTGAACTTTTTAGTTGACATGCATTTAAGCATGCACTTCCTGAAAAAAACTTCATTGGACTTTCAAGAAGGGTAGTATCATACTGTAGAGGGTTGCCACTTGCGCTTGAAATCCTTGGCTCATGTTTATTTGACAGGGAAATTCATTATTGGGAAAAAACTTTGAATAAGTTGAAACAAATTCCAAATGATAAAATACGTGAAATTCTAAGGATAAGTTTTGATGGTTTGACTGACCATATAGAGCAAGAGTTATTCCTAGATATATGTTGTTTTTTTATTGGGAAGGACAGAAGCTATGCTACTCAAATATTAGATGGTTGTGGACTTCATGCTGAAATTGGAATCACCCATCTAATTGAGCGAAGCCTTGTAAAAGTTTTAAAAGTAGGAAATAAAAATATACTTGACATGCATGACTTGCTGCGTGATATGGGAAGAGAAATCATTCGTGAGCAATCACCAAAGAAGCCAGAGGAGCGTACAAGACTATGGTTTAACGATGATGTGTTGAATGTGTTAGAATGCAACATTGTAAGAATGTTTCCCAAAAACTTATTTGTGCAATTTACTAATTTTCTTGCATTTAAATCTAAACACTTGTTTCTTCATCATTCATTTGCTTACTATGGTATACCATTGTTTTTATTTTCCCCTCTTTTCTTATTTCATAGGGAACAATAGCGATCGAGGGATTGTGCTTAAGCATGCCAAGAAACAATTCAATACCCTTGAGTACGAAGGCATTTAGCAAGATGAAGAGGCTTCGTTTACTCAACTTTGATAATGTACAACTTGAGGGAGACTACTACTATCTATCAAAAGAATTGAGATGGCTTTCTTGGCATAGCTTTCCCTTAGAAAACTTGCCAACGGGCTTCAATCTAGAAAAGATAGTTGCCATTGACTTAAGGTGGAGTAATCTTAGAAAAGTATGGGAGAAAAACCAGGTATGTGTTACTAACTGTTGGAATTAATAGATAGTAATAGGAACATTTGTATTATTTTTCAAAAGAGCTTATTGTTTCTATCCATTATGATTTTTATTTGAAATAATCTCTTTGCATAGGTGCTGGAATGGTTGAAAATTCTAAATTTGAGTCATTCTCATTGGCTACTAGAAACACCTGAGTTTTCAAACTTACCGCATCTTGAGAAGTTGATACTTAAAGATTGTCCACGTTTGTCGATGATTCACTCTTCCATTGGAAATCTTAGACATCTTATTATTTTGAATTTAAAAAATTGCAATAACCTAGAGCATCTTCCAAGAGGTGTATATGACTTGAAATGTTTGAGAACTCTCAATCTTTCGGGTTGTTCCAAGATTGAAAGGTTGGATGAATACATTGAGAAAATGGAGTCCTTAACGACTTTGGTGGCTAATGGAACTGCTATAACACACGTACCCCACTCAATTGTGACATTGAAGAACATTCAATATGTTTCGTTATGTGGCTATGAAGGATTAGCTCGTGATGTATTTCCTTCTCTTATTTTGTCATGGATGCCCCCAACAAATCATTCAAAGTCATTCTTTCAATCATTTGGGATTACACCATCATTAATAAGGTGTTTGTCACATCCTTTGTTTGCCAAAAGTCGTGAAATATTCAAAGCAAAACCAAGACATTCTCAAGCTTCATTCCAAGAGACTCCAGCATCGGTTGGTTTTCGTGAACAAGTTCATAAGGAAAGGTTAGAAGAATTCAAGAGTTCTATAACTATTCATGCAGGAGAGTTCAACGAAGTTATTGATTCACTTTTAAAGAGTATTTCACAGGTTATTCTCTTTCTCTCTCGTCTACGTATGACCATTGTATAGTTTGTTTTTGTTTTTGGAAGAACGCTCTTTTCATACATGTTTAAGAGTGAGTGCTAATATCATTTGTATTTAATTACCTATCTATGTAAATACCTTTTTGTCTATATGGTTAATTGTGTCATTTTCAATGTTTATGATTTAGGGATGCAGTGAAAAAGGGTTTGAAGTCAATTCTCTTCCCGGAGATAATTATCCTCATTGACAGAAATTTAAAGGTGAAGGATCTTCAGTATTCTTTGAAGTTCCTCAAATTATTGGCAAAAGCTTGAAAGGATTGATTCTGCATATAATCTATTTGTCTTCTCAAGACAACATGACATCATCTGTATATCCAGTTGGTTTCTTAGTATCAAACCATACAAAGGCTACCATTAAATTGTACCAAAAAGATGCAGCAATGACTTCAAATGATGAAGATAATTGGCAAGACATGATTTATAATTTGGAGCCTGGTAACAGAGTGGAGGTTATAGTCACTTTTGCTTGTGAATTAAGAGTGAAAAATACAATTGTTTATTTAGTGTACGATGAAGATGTTAGCAAGAGAATCATGTATTAAATGTCTCCAAGTACAATTTTGTATAGATAATGTTGCATAGGTGGTCTTGGTTGTGAAATTAGGCGGAGCCATTATCTTCTTTTGCCGTTAGGAGGTAAGTTTATCTTCTTTTTTTTAAATGATGTTAGGAAGCAATTACCCTTTTTTGGCTATATACAATGTGCATGTCTAAGTCATTGTTTGGTGTCGTGTTCGATGACTCATGGATGTTCTGGAGTTGGGACCGAGCTTTAAATGAGTTGGAATTGAAATTTAGTGATGGCACTAAAAATACAGTGTGTGTTTGGAAACTTCGTTGGGAGAACGGAGTTTACAGATTCCGAGGCATTTTATGGATTTCGAGATGGTTTTACAGATTTCAAGATGGTTTTTATGGATTTTGAGATGGTTTTTACAGATTTCGAGATGGTTTTATCTCGGCTTACGTGCACCATTTGGGAAAATGGCTTCCAAACAGGCACACAACTGTTGGAATTAGAACGTACACGTATTGGAATTTAAAATTTTTGAATCCCAAATACGGATCTGTCAAAGGCATTTAGATCGAGGAGATGAAGGCATACCTTTTACGTTTCGAAATTGTCCCTTCCTTTACGTCTGGATCTCTTTAAATTCCACAACCTTCCACTCTCTTGCTTCTGATCACGAGAAGCCGACGTTTTTTCAATCGTCTCCTTCTACAGGTATCCACGCGAACAGCCTCCAACAATAGCAGCGTGTTAGCGCCTCTTTGTTTTTCTCTCTCTCTCTAGGGTTTCGTGGCTCAAGAGCGAATTCAAATTTAGAAAAATCGATACATTTTCGGTTCACGAGCACTCATATTTATAAAGCTTATGGAGTGCATCATAATTTAAGATTAATATTTTATTAATCTTTAAAAGTTCGAATTTGAATTTCAAGATCTAATCTTGCTATTCGAAATTTCAGAGGATATTTAGGATCTACTCCTGCAATCCGAAATTTCAAAAAGATATTCAAGATTCAATCTTACAATTTGAAATTTCAGAGGATATTTAGGATCTAATCCTGCATCCAAAATTTTAAAAGGATATTTAAGATCTAATCTTGAAATTCGAATTTCAAAAGGATATTCAAGATCTAATCTTGCAATCCCAATATTCAAGATCTAATCTTGAAATTCAAAATGTGAAATTCAAATTTTACAATCTTAATTTGGAATAAATTGATCTGATCAAATCATATCCATTTAATTAATCCAAATAATGAGCAAATAGATTTAATTTATCTTTATAAATTAAATTAATGCTAGTTATTTAATTTATGAAATAAATTAAATACTAAACTAACACACACAAATATTATTTACATAATATTGTGCAATTTCGAATTTCAACATACACACACACACATATTTAAAATTCGAATAAACCCTAGAAATAAAGCTTATGTTGGGCTATTCTTGCGTGCGACCCTATAGGCCCATATAAAGTTGGCAATGGGCTAATCTCACCATAAGCCCACAAGTCGCAAGCGGTCTCTAGCAAGACATTACGACTACCCAAATCATACGGGGATCGTTAACACGACGTAACCTTTTATGCAACCACATCACGTCCCTTTTGTCACGCGATATCTCGGTTAAGGATGAGGCATGGATGAT
>JANTPZ010040066.1:0-15528 GCA_025593235.1 Vachellia pachyceras | reverse complement strand
GGAAACTCAATACTAACATAAACGGAAATAAAAGGCATAATATATAAACCTCAATGGTAGTGGAGTCGGAGTCATCAGGGGATGTTGGAGGAACTTCAGCAGAATCTGGGGAATCCAACACTTCAGGAGCAGCATAAACCCTAGATGATGACAGCAGAGGCTTTGAGCTCTGAAGCTTAAAGGTGTTGGTGCCAGAATGGAAGAAGGAAAAGGAGAAGTTTGCTTTATAATAATTCAGGGAAGACGATGAGATGAGTGAAAGAGAAGGAACTAATGACGAAGAAGATATGGAAGAAACAGCCATTGAAGAAGCTCTTCGTTGATTCTGCGTTCCCTCAGCTTTCCAGTGAAGTGAAAGGTGATGTCCTATTCGTTCTCCCAATCGAGTTATCCACAATAATTTTTATTTTTTTTAAATAAAAGGCATACTCCTGTGTAAATTACGAGCATGCAGCGTTGGGAATTTGTTTCTAAAAAAAGGCCCAAACATATTTCAATGTGCTTCTAATAATGGGCCAGAGTTCACAACCCACGGAAACAGACCAGAGAATAGATAATACATCTTTTTAATTACAAAAAATAACTGGAGAATAGATAATAGATCTTTTTTATTACAACAAATATATACTCCTCTTATTCGTAATGTAAAATCTAATTGAGAATATGATATTAATACTGAATATAAGATATATTTTTATATTTATCAATTTATTTTAAAATACTCTTATTGATACTCCTATAACAATAATCAAGTAAGAAGAAGGAAGGGAATTGTGAAAGATATGGTGTTTTATAAAAATATATGTTATATTAACTACTATAATGGTATAACCAACTTTCTTAATCTAATCAAATTAATAAATAGGTTTTACATTATAGATAAGAGAAGTATAAGGGAATGATTGGAAAACAAGACCAAATTGGCCGATACATGCCGAAAACTGATGAATCGACCACTTGTCCAATTTGATTTAAGTTATGAATCGACGGAAGAACAGCCCCAATTGAAGCGTTATGAACCAGCAAAACTCAATGATAAGTTGGGTAACCTGCTGTGTTGGGTGGGTTACTGATAACTCTTAGAAATTGATAACATTCTGGCATATTTTCTTCTCATTTTATATGTTTTTGAAACCCTAAATGTGCATAAAGAGAAGTTTTTAGAAGAAAATGTGCATCAAGTTAAATTCAAAGAAATGCTTGTTTTATTTAGCATATTTTGTTATTAAAGGATAACTCCTGCATCCTTTCTTTTGTAGAGGGTGAAAGACGAGTGTAATGTTTCCCAAAGGTCAAGAAACAAAGTTTGTAGTAACAACGATTGGACAAAGATAAGCTATTATGAAGCTAAGGATGTTGATGTGTTGTTGGTTTCAACCAAACAATACATGTGATGAAGCTAAAGAGGACTGATGCTGTTTGTGCCACCTTCTTCAGGCTACAAACATGTTGGATGAAGCTAATGAGGACCTGATGCTCTCTGTGTCACATGCTTCTGACAACAAACAGTTACCCATTTTATCTTTCAAATTTCTTTTGAAAAAAGAGTGACATTCATTTCTAATCTCTCTTGCCACAACCCACCGCGTAATGCTTGTGAACTCACACCACCATAGAAGAGACTTTAACCTTGAGCCTTCATGTGGGAGAGAAAATAAAAAAGATTTGTTGATTTTTTTAATCACATAAAAGTGAAAAGAAAATAGAAGACGAAAATAATTTTTTAATGGTTTACCCAATGAATGAGAAAGAAGAAAGGAAAATAAAATAGCCAAGTAGTATGAGAGTTTCTTTCAAATGAGAATTCAAGATTGTAATTTCAAGCTAATAATGAATAAAATTCTAAATAAAAAGAAAATACACAAAAATAAAAAATATATAGAAGAATTCAAAAATATATTGCAATGACAAAGGATAGAGTAGCTCTGCAAAGCTCCAAATGCATATGGAGAAATTAACCTATCCTACAAGAAGCCTTCTGACCCCCTTGGAGTTTCATTGCGCGACGTCAAAGCAATGATAATATTATCATCACCCAAGAGGTTATCCGCTCAATGAGAAGAAAAGTGGGATGAAAGTCTTAGCTAACAATTTAAGTTGATATTGAGAAAGCTTATGACCATCTTGAATGATCTTTTGTCCAAAACCTTGCAGCTTGTGGGTATAGATCATTCTGGTATTATGATGGCCATCTCTTCTTGGAATGGGGAACCCACAGAGGAATTTGTGCTGTCACGAAGAATAACGCAAGGGAATCCAATATCTCCTTACATTTTTACTTTATGCATGGAAAGGCTAAATCATATAATTCAAGATGCGATTGATGATGGAGATAGGCGCCCAATTCAGCTTAACTAAGAGGGGCCTATGATCTCCCATCTTTTCTTTACAGATGATTAGAGTGAGCAACGGGCGGGCGGGCTAACCTATGCCCCAGCCCGTAGCCAGCCTATGTAAAGTTACACGGGTACGGGCCTCAACCCGTTTAACAATCCTTAAACGAGCTAAAGATATATGGGCGAGTTTTAAAGGGTAATGGGCAGCCTGTATATAAAATTAGAAGCAAAAGCAGACAAGGCAAACATGGCAACGAAGCAGATGCAGCCATAATATGAAGCAACGAAGCAAACAAGGCAAACATGGCAATGAAGCAGAAGAAGAAGGAAAAAATCAAGCAACCAAGGCAAAACGAAGCAAAGCATATGAAAATGATCGCAAACAAGGGGTTTTGCATAATATTGGCCTCATATGGATCTTTCAATTTTAAAGGATTGTTCGAAGGAAAAACGCCTGATTGTGCTTGGTAACAGCGACTCACCAGGTCGAAGTGTTGAACACGAAGACGGAGTCAAATAGCTCAAAGTACGAAGCAAAGATAGCAGACAGGGCCCAAAGCGTTGACACAGCTCAGATCACCGGTGGGTGGTCGTCCTCATCAAGATGTGGAGCAGATCGAGGGAGGTTCTGCCACATATGGTTAGAGTAGAGCCACTAAGTGAGCCAGGGAGACTAAGAGTAAGAGAGACGATTGCAACCCCATTTTGCCGATGTGAAGATGACGAGCAGAGCGGCTGAGTCTTAGTCTCTCAAGTTGGAAAGGAAGATTCGATGAGTAAAGCGGCTAAAGATGACGACGAGCAAAGCGGCTAAAGACGACGAAGATAGACTGAAATTGAGGGATCCACGGCTAAGGTAAATAGGAGAAGGAGAGGAAGCCAGTCACAGAGAGTTAGTGTAGAAAGGGACCAAAACGAAGATGCAGGTGGCGAAGGAAGATTGTGGCGTTGTGGTGGGGTGAGCTCGCAAAAGGGAGCCGAAGATGAAGATAAGAGAGATGAGTCATAAAGCTCTCAACTTTTTTTGGGGGCAGATTTTGAGGCTAAGGGCTTTTAGGGCATTTGGGCTAGGGGCTTCTGTTTGCTTTTCTTTTTTTAAAAAAACATATATGGGTAGGTACAGGAAGCCCGTTGGCATGCCCATAGCCCGCCCGTGTATTATTGATATAAGTGGGTTTTTAGCCCACCTGTAACAGGCCACCATTGAGCAGGCCCAATCCGGGGAATTTTCTCCGGGTCTGGGCGAACTTCGTGGGTTACGGGTTCTGTGCTCTCCCCTACAGACGATCTAGTGTTGTTTGGGGAGGATTCCAATAGCCAAGTGAATGTTATGGTGGATTGCATTAATAGATTTTGTGCTTTGTCTGGGTAGAAGATGAATAAAAATTAGACCAAAATGTGCTTCTCAAGAAGTGTTTATTTCTTTAGGGAGCCCAAGCTGAGTAACCGATAGGGGTGGGTCTTACTCCTGATTTGGGCAAGTACTCAAGCATTCCCCTCCTCCATAAGGCATCTTACGTCCTCTTCGTGCCTATTTTGGAAAAAACCCAAAAACGAATGTTAGATTGGAAGAAGAATAACCTGAGCCTTGCTAGCAAAGCTGCCTTAATCCATGAAGTAATCTTGGCTATGCTCTCATATCATATGCAAACGATGCTCCTTCTAAAGGAATTGCTCAATGATATCAAGAAACAAAGTAGACAATTCCTATGGGATAAGCATGATAATCAGTGGAAATTACATTTTATCTCTTTGCCCTAGGTCAAACTTGATAAGAAGAATGGTGGACTAGGGATTAAGAATCTACGAAAATAGAATAAGGCCTTTATTCTTAAACTGTGTTGGAAGCTCATCACTGAGAAATATTCTCTATGGGTCCATGTTTTGAGCGTATAGTATAATTGTGGCTCAAGACCTATCCCAAAGGTCAATAAGCAAAGTAACTCCTCAGCAACTTCGAGAGGCATCACGACAATGTGGAACTCCTTTAGGAATGGGTTAGGGAAGACTATTTACAATGGATAGTCTATGTCCTTCTAATTTGAGAGTTGGTCTCCAATCAACTAACCTCTTATTGATTTGATCCCTGGTTATGAGGCCTTCGTTGATCATAACAAATGGTAGCAGATTATGCTATCTCATAAGGTGATTGTGATAGAATAAGAATGCTAACTGGTTGCCTTCGGATATGGTGGATCAAATCTTTAATGTGTATCCACCTTGTAAGGAGAGAGGAGAAGACAAATTGTATTGAAAACCATCCATTGATGATTGTTTTCTGTTAAATCTATATATCATTTTCTTCTTGCATGTATGTAATAGCAAATGAACAACATATGGAAAATATTATGGAGATAGTCAGTTCCAGAGTAGATAAAATCATTCATGTGAATGTTCACACATGGCAGAGCTCTCACAGTTAGGCAACTGGGTTTGATAGTAGATGCACTATGCCCTTTTGGATGCCTTCGGGGAAAAGATTCAATACATCTTCTAAGAGATTGAGACAACGATATGGACATGTGCAAATCAGTCGTTTTACCATAACTATGGCAAGATTTTTTCAATCATACAGGACTTGATTGGGTTCAATGGAACCTAACTCACAAAGTAGGTCAACAATATATGCGATAGATTCCATGGTCAACTCTCGTTGGGTATATCCATTGGGATATTTTGACTGTGAGATGCAATTGAGTGCTTGGAGAGGGCGTGTCTGCGGTGCACATAGAAGTTTCTATCATGCGGCTGGGATATAGATTTACTGGACCATTATAAATTCTACGGTAACTCTTGCCCATCTTCTTTTAACACTAACAATCTCAGTAGTGATTATATTAAGTTAGAAACAGACAGTTTTGTGCTGTCTAATGGCAACAATGGTTGGGGAGGAGTTATCTGGAATAAAGAGGGCCAATGGATTAGTGAATACAGCTGTAAACTTGTCCCAATTCCCATTGTGATAGCGGAGATTATCGAGATAATTAATGGTCTTCATCTTTGTTGGACTATAGGTTATAAGATAGTTGTTATATGGATGGACTGCATTAAAGCTATTAATTTGATGCCTAAAAAGTATGATTACAGTCATCCTATAAAAGATATTATTGAGGATGCTAAAACCTACTTTCATAGAGACTGGCATGTTATGACTAACCATAAGGTTAGGGAGAACATGTATGTCGTGGATTACTTAATGAAGATGTCTTGTATTATGACGGAACCTTTTTGTAACCTAGATCAACCACCAACCCCCTTCAAGGGGTGATGATTACTGAAGAAGGCTAACACTTAGGCTCTAGAATTTTGTTGTACTCTTTTGAACAATGGTACATTATTATTAAAAAAATATTGAAATATAAAAATTTAGTTTTTTTCTCGATAAGAAACAATTTTATTAATATTCAAATAAAATGATACATAAAAAAGGCTTTAGTGGCTAACATAGCAGGGTAAGCATCAGTGAAGACCAAGAATAGAAAATAACCGAGAAAACAGGTACAAGAAAAGAAAGGAACAACATAAGTAAAATATTAGAAGAGAAAATCATAAAGGCCCTCCTAAACTCTCACTCATAGATGAGACAACCCAACGCATAAATCTTTGCCTAAATCAACCATGCACAATAGTTGTGAAACCTTCAAGGGTTGGATCTAGCGAAATGGGCAAATCCCTCAAAACATGGCAAACAAATGCTCGAATCCCTATTAGGAGAGGTACTCACTTTTAATATCTGACAGTGCCTTGATATGATTGCCCCCAATAGGAGAATACATACACTTTAGCAAAGTTGTAAAAGCTCAAACACCACAGCATCCTACAAACAAACTCAATGGCTTGTTTTCGCAGAGTAATGCCAACATGAGGCATTGAGCATAACCAATGTCTAAAGACATATGCAACATTTAGGATGTTGAAAGAGACTTAGGTACTGAAAACCAAAGATAGTAAGGTGGAGCCAAATGTGAGCTGAACATAAAGGCAATTCGAAGTTGATGAAATGAGGGTATGTTGTAGAAGCCAACTCTAAAAAGGACAATAACCATCATATGTCAAACATGGACTGGACCAAAGTGGGTACCTATAGTGACTGCAAATGAAACATTCCAATGATGACACATGTGGTATGTATATAAGAGAGCTTGATGCAAAAACCTAATCAAGACACACATTATAGCCAAGATTGAGATCATATAGGATAAATGGCCTATTTGGGATGATGTTGTAAAAGAATGTTTTCGTAAGTTGAGATAAAACTTATCTCCTATATTTTCCTCATAAATCATGTTGAAAATATAGCTTCCAACGTTAATCCAAACTACATGCTTACCATTTGTAATACAATGAAAAATAGTTGCAAACACAAACCAATGAAATTTTAAAAGCCATATAACCTCCAACTTTATTAAAATGTTGATTGACTAAACATTGTTAGAATTGGCTAAAAATCTCAAATTGAGTTTCTCAGTCACATTCCAAATGCAAAAGATTCCCATGCTCACAAAATGCCATACTAAGATATGTTAGGATTTAAAAAAATTGATACAGTGTTCTTTTTTAACGGTTTGTATTTCGGAAAAACAAAACATATCCTAAATAATTAAATTAATATTGACTGTTAAAAAGAGATAACATTACACTGCATTTGAAAAATCGTGTCATGTATATCATATCACAATTTTTCCATGATGCTCAAACTACAAAAAAGGCTGTATTAGCAGCGGTTATTTTATATCTTTGTAGCAGTTATGACCGCGACAATAGCTTGTTGTAGCAGTTACACAAACCGCTACAAAAGTCACCGTGGCAAATGATTTAGTAGCGGTTTAAAGTAACCGTGGCTCACATAGACAAAACCGCTACTAACTTTGCAGCAGTTATATCATAACCGTTACAGATTCTTGACATAACGGATGGAGGTACGAACATTTTGCACCGGTCCAAAACCGCTACTAAAATAGACAAAACCGAGAGTGGAACGTTGTTTTTTTAGCGGTTATAAAAACCGCTACTAATTAAAATAGAAGTTCCCGCCAAAAAATATGAAATTTTCCCTCTAAAAATTTGCAGCGGTTCATAACCGCTATTAAATGAAAAATCAATTCTCGCTCATTTTCAAAGTTGAAATTCCATCCAAAACAATTGCAGCGGTTTAGTAAACCGCTACTAAATGAACTTTATTTAAAAAAATATAAAATATTGTAGCGGTTTATTAATCGCTACAAACTGTTAATAATTATTAAAAAAATTTTATAAACAAAATAAAATATTAAAAAATTGAAAACGAAAACATTTTTAGTAAAGGTAATACTATATTTAAAAAAACCAATTATAACAAAAAAACTGACAAATAATTAAAAAAATGTAGCCACCAAAACATTATAGATAGAGAAATCAAAAGATTTAAAATTAATAAACAAATTAACAAAAATTTTAAATAATTAAAAAATAAAATAAAAGGCAGAGCAAACCAAAAGAAGAAGGTAAATTGCAGCTGCCAACCATCAGCACAAAGCTAGAGAAAAAGACAAATGGGGAGGGGGATGGGTATTTATAGGCTCTTCCGCGACAATTAGCAACATTTTTTGTCATGGAAATTTGCAGCAGTCTGTTTTTAGGAGTGGTTTAAGTCACGGAAATTTGCAGCGGTCTGATTTTAGCAGCGGTTATGGTCACGGAAATTAGCCGCAGTTTCTATCATATATATAACCGCTGCAAATTATTTCAAATGTAAGAAAAAATTACGCACCTAACTTATTTATTCATCTCCATCAGCTCTAACAAGGGATAAAACTTCATCTCCCTCGGGTAAGAGATTTTGAAAATCAGTATGTTGGAATGGCTCCGCCTCATGTATCAACTGTTCATCACTATCACTCATCTCATCAATATTTCTGGGCTTAAGATGAACAACCATACTCCAATCTTTATGTTTCTGATCTTCGACATAATAAACTTGATGTGCCTCTGATGCTAGAATATATGGTTCATCGTCTGGAGAGTCACCTATGTGAATGAGCCTTGAGAAATTCACAGATGTGATGCCCAACTCATCTGTGGTTATACCATGAGCAGTTGTCGTATTTGCCCAGGAGCACTTGAAAAGCGTGACGGTGAATTGACCCTGATAATTCAATTCGATGATGTCAACTAGCTTTCCATAATAGGGGACACCTCCAAAACGCATATCACCATCAATGGAGCTCGCATAACTTCTTGTACCGAGTGTCCCAAAAACCCCGGAATTTTAGGTGAGAGAACCTTGATCGCGTGAAACTATACAGAACTTGAAGCCATTGACGTTCTATGCGGTAAACTGTCTCGCATATTGGAGCGGGTCAATGGCAAGAGTTGTCAAATCAACTGGGTGGGGGTTGTTGTCATTGCGCATTCAACGTGCAAACCAACATGGAAATTCTCTATGTACCCTTCTATCAACCTTAATGGACGTCTGTACCCTATACGTAGTTGACGTTTGACATAACTTCTGAACTCTCTGACATAAGTAAACATATACATACATACATATATATATATATTAAATTAATAAGATAATATGTTGGTGAACATACATTAAATTAATAAGATAATAGGTTGCTACTGATACTCACTGAATGAAAGAATCTACTTGACTGCAGTTGATGAGTACATGTCGGTGTGCCTGAAGCATCACATTAGGAGTGAGGTTGAAGTATTGATGTCCACCAACTGCTCTTCCAACTGGAGGGAATAAGCTGGCTGTCGATGTTGAGGGACCAACATCAGGGCAATCATCAACACGAGGACGACGGTTGAAAGATGTCTCGATGTCATTAAAGTACTGTGAACAAAGTTCAGGACCTCATCCCCAATATAGCATTATGCTATTGAACCCTCTGGCCATGCTTTATTCCTGACATATAACTTCAATTTACCTAAAAACCTGTAATAAGGTAAAACATTAAGATAAATTAGTAAATTGGTTATATATATATATGTAAATATGATAAATTAGTAAATTGGTTATATATATATGTAAATATGTGTGTAAATAATGTGTGTGAGTACCTTTCAATGTGATACATCCAATAATATTGAACCGGCTCTCCAAGTTTTGCCTTATGGACAAGGTGTACGGTGAGGTGCACCATGATGGTGAAAAATGAAGGAAGGAAGATCATTTCCAAATGGCACAATGTGAGAATTATCTGCTGCTGCAGTTGATCTAACTCCTCAGTGATAAGAACCTTTACACACAACTTTCTGAAGAATGAACAGAGCTCTACAACACTATTGACACTTCTAAAGGCAATGTGTTTTTAAGTGCCAATGGTAGTAATTGTTGCATAATGACGTGGGAGTCATGACTCTTTAATCCAAATACCTTCTGAGACTGCAAATCGATGCACCTTTGCTTGAATATCCACCAGGAACCCTAATGTTCTTCAATGTTGAGAGAAATATACCCTTATTTGGCTTCGTTAAGGTGAATTTTACTGGTGAAAACTTGACATTGCCATTTGGCCAAGCATCTTGATGAATTCCCATGGATTGTAAATCCTTCCTGGCTGGTAGAAGATCTTTAGACTTCCCAGATTCGTTCAACAAAGTGTACAAAACATTATCGCACACATTCTTTTCATTGTGCATAACATCAAGATTGTGACGTAACATATTAGTCTTCTAATAAGGAAGAATAAAAAATATACTCCTCTTCCGCCATTGTTGAACCGGGTCAACCTCCAAAGTACTACGTGGTCTCCTTCTACCTTGTTCTGAATAATAATTTTTTCCAAACTCAAAATTGACATCATTAAGCTGACTCAAAATATCGGAACCACTTAACATTGTAGGTGGTCCTCCTCTTTCATGTGTTCCATCAAAACTATTTCTTTGCAACCTAAATCTATGCTTGCCATCAAGAAATCGGTGATGTCCAATAAAGCACTACTTCCGACTGTGTGGTAGGTGTAACTGTTAAGCTCATGGGAGTGTCTAAACTTTTGCACTGATCCATCCCGAACTCCTTCAATAGCTCCTTCAAATACTTTGTTTGACTAATAAAAATGTCGTTCTTCCTTTGTTTGATTTGAAGTCCAAGGAAGAAGTTGAGTTCTCCCATCATTGACATCTCAAATTCAGCCTGCATAATCTTAGCAAACTCTTGGCATAGATCGTTGTTAGTTGCACCGAAAATAATATCATCAACATAAATTTGTACGATTAACATATCAGATTTAGAATGCTTAACAAATAAAGTTGTATCAACCTTTCCTCTAGTGAAACCTTTCTTGATTAAGAAATTACTAAGTCTTTCATACCATGCTCTTGGTGCTTGTTTTAAATCATAAAGTGATTTCTTAAGTTTAAAAACATAATTAGGCTTAGAAAAATCTTCAAAGCCTGGAGGTTGTTCAATATATACTTCTTCCAAAATGAACCCATTTAGAAAAGCATTTTTGACATCCATTTGAAAAGTTTAAAATCCATTAAGCACGCAAACGCAAGTAGGATGCGTATAGCTTCCAATCTCGCCACTGGAGCATACGTTTCCTTATAATCAATCCCTTCTTCTTGATTGTAGCCTTTGGCCACAAATCAAGCTTGTTCCTGACAATGTTTTCGGATTCGTCAAGTTTAGTTCTAAATACCTATTTAGTGCTTATGACCGGATGATCATTTGGACGGGGTACTCAGTCCCAAACTTGATTTCTTTCAAATTGGTTTAGCTCTTCTTCCATAGCTCTTCTTCCTCAATATTTCTAGGCTATATTTTTGAAATAAATGCTGAAAATTAAGCCTCATTTAGAAATCTTTTTCTTGTTTGTACACCTTCATCCACTTCTCCAATCACTTGATCTAGAAGATGGTTGCTGATGTACTTCCACGCTCTTGGTTGAGGGGATTGAGGATGTTCATCCGATTGTTCCTTTTCAAAATCATTTGTTGGTTGATCATCAATTGAACTATCCTTCTTTGCATTTTCAAAACCTTTTGAAATAATAACTTCTTCATCAAGATCAGGTTTCACTTGAGGTTAGGTTTCAACAAACACTACATGTACTGACTCTTCTACCACACAAGTACGTTTGTTAAAGACTCTAAATCTTTACTTCTATTGGAATATCCTAGGAATAAACCTTCATCAAATTTAGGATCGAATTTACCAAGATTACCCTTGCCGTTGTTGTGGATGAAACATTTGTGCAAGTGAGACAAGTTTGGCTTCCTTCCTTTGAACAGCTCATAAGAAGTCTTTCCCATTGATGTCCTAATGTAGGCTCGGTTGGATATATAGCATGCCGTGCTAAGTGTATCAGCCCAAAATAGTTGAGAAACTTTCTTCTCGGACAATATCGCTCGAGCCATGTCTGTAAGCATTCGATTCTTTCATTCCATGACTCCATTTTGTTGAGGCGTTCTTGGAGCTAAGAAGTTGTAGTTGATTCCTTCTTTTTCACAAAATGTTGCAAAGTCACCATTCTCGAATTCTCCACCATGATCTGTTCTAATAGAAACAATAGACATACCCTTCTCATTTTGGACCTTCTTGGTAAAAGTAATGAATAACTCAAAAGTTTCATTCTTTGAAGTTAGAAATATGGTCGATATAAATCTAGAGAAATCATCTACAATAACTAGAGTGTAGAGATTTCCTCCTAAACTCTTTATTTTTGCGGGACCCATTAAATCCATATGAAGTAGTTCAAGGGGTCTTAGTTGAAATCTCTTTCTTTGATTTAAAAGAAGATTTGGTTTGTTTTCCCATTTGACATGCATCACAAACTAAGTCATTTTTGAAAATTAATTTGGGAATCCCTTGAATAATTCATTCTTGATTAATCGGTCAAGCTGATTCATGTTAACATGTGCTAGACGTTTATGCCATAAACGGTTCTCATCAGCTTGACTAATTAAGCAGGAGTTAAAGAAATCATTTTCTAAATCAATGGTGTAGCAGTTACCATCCCTTGGAGCTCGAAGTTGGATGTTCAACTCTTCTTTGTTGATAGGTAGATCCTTCTTGTTGATGATGCAACATTCTTGTGAATTGAAGATCACCCAATTATCTTTATCAGCACTTTGATTCATGCTTAGGAGGTTGTGACACAGCCTTCCATGTGATAGACATCCTTTACAGGTGCTTCATTTGCATTACTAACTTCACCAACTCCAACAATTATGCCAGATTGGTTGCCTCCCAAGATTACTCTTCCTCTTTCTTTTGCTTTAAGTTTGATAAACTTATTTTTGTTACCCGTCATATGTCTTGAGCATCCACTATCGATATACCATTTGCTTGATTTAGATGCTCTAAGACAAACCTGCAAAAAGATCATTTAATTGATTTAGGTACTCAAGTCTTGTTGGGTCCTTTTGGGTTAGTACTTGGTGCCTTTGGAACATAAGTTCCTTTAGGTACCCATTTATAAGTTCCAAGGTCTTTCTTCTTCCTAAAATAACAAGAAGTAGTTCTATGCCCCTTTCTATTGCAATAACTGCAAAAAGCAAATGTTTCAGACGTATGCACAGATTTTTGGAAAAATCTTAAATAACTTTTGTTGTCATTCTTCTTCTTTCCTTTATGAAAATTTTTTGAGGGGTTATAGCCTATACCACTATGATCATTAGTTACTCTTTGGGTTTTCAAAATGATTTGAAACATTTCACTGCCTTTTGTAAATGTTTCAAGAGATTTTGTTAATCTATCATTTTCAGTTTTCAAAATTCCACATTTAGAACAGACAGGGGTAGTGACTGTTTTCTCAATCATTTTTTCAAGTTCTCTAACTTTCTTCCTAAGAAAAGATAATTCCTTTGCAAATTTCAATAATTCAAGATGCATTTCATCATACTCTTCAAGTAATTCATTATAAGTGGGGTTAGTGAGAATTACCTCCTCTGTCTCTAAATCTTTTTCTTCCTGAGCCACAAAGCAAAGGTTGGCTTCCTCCTTAGTTTCACTTTCTTCATCTGAGGTGCTATCGCCCCAAATGCCAGAAACATATGGCTTCTTCTTCTTAAAGAACCTTGGTTTCTTTTTCTCCTTTTCTTTGTTCTTAGCAGAAAGCTACGGACAATCAGCCCTGATATGCCTTGGTTTGTTGCATTCATAGCAGACAATTCTGCTTGATCCTCTTTAAGTGGCCGTCGGGTTTACTGATCCTTCCGGTACATTCTTCTAAACTTGTGAACAACCATTGCAAGTTCTTCATCTTCTACATCTTCTTCCTCATCTTCCTCTGTTTCAAGCTCTTTTTCTTTTTCTTTTATTGTTTTAAGTCAAGCCCCTTTTTCTTCTTTTCTTTGATGTTAAATAGCTCTTTCTTAAATTTTTGCTTGCTCTCGTACTCAGCAAGACTACCAAACAGTTCCGCCACCGAAGTATTGACTCTTCTCGGGACTCTTTGATAGCTGTTACTTTCGCCTCCCATTTGTTTGATAGCACATTGAGAATTTTTCTCACTTGGGAATGTTGATCATATGTTTTTTTTCCGAGAGTGGCCAATTTGTTGATAAGGTGAGTATGCCGCATCTAGAATTCTGCAATTGTTTCTTCATCCTTCATTCTATTAGGTCATACTCAGTGGTAAGCATATTCACTCAGCTTTCCTTTACTGCTTCAGTGCCTTCGTAGGCTATCTCCAGTGCCTCCCACACGTGTTTTGCAGAAGGCAGAGTACAGACCTTGAAGAAGTCATCTTCATTTAAAGTTGCTTGAAGCATTAAGATAGCTTTTCTATTCAACACCATCTTCTTCTTATCTTCGTCATTGAACTCTGCTTTTGGCTTAGGAACCAGCTGATCTTTGTCCTTCTTCTTTGGCACGATGTTTCCTGCTTCAAAGATATCCTACAAATCAAAGTCAATAGCCATAATAAAGTTCTGAAACTTTATCTCCCAGAATGAGAACTTCTGGCTGTTGAATACTGGTGGTCTAGTAATCGATCCTCCATCTGCTATAACGTGTTCGCCAAATCCTGCCATGATCTCTCTTGAGACAGTTACGTCCTTTAAACAAAAGACCTGCTCTGATACCAAATGTTAGTGTAGGATTTGACCAAGGGGGTGAATTGGTCACTTTTTAAAGTTAAAACACAAATAACAGAAATTAAAAACGAAGTCATTGAGAGTGCAGAGGAAAAATGGACATGATAATTTATCTTGGTTCAGTCCTCTCTAACCTATGTCTAGTCCTCAGAGCACCTATGAGATTTGCAATCCACTAAAGATAATCAAACTAGCTCTACGAGCCTTTACAACCAAGGAGTCACACTCCCCTTACTGTTTGCAAGAAAACAGAGACATTCACTCTATGTTTATCGACAAACTCACAACCCAATAATCTCAAGGCCCCAACCTTGAGTTTCTCACAGAGTACAAGAATGAATCACAAGGTTAAACTCTCAAAAGAGTAGATGTGCTAATCATTGAAGCTCATAGAGTATTTTGAATATTATACAAGACAGTAAGCGTACGAACAATAGTGTAGTTGGTAGTCTTCATCTTTCGTCTTCAATGCTTCTCTATTTATAGTTGAAGTCATTTAATATGTTTGTTAGAGAGAGCAAAATATCCGTTACTCAGATTGAATAGCCGTTGTCTCTGGTTGTTGTGCATTAAATGCTGTAATAAGAGCTTTCCTTTGACGACGGTGGAGTTTGAGAATGAATTAATTTTATCTCGTATGTTGGAGATCTTCAGTTGTCACGCTTATACCTATTTCATAGGTTAGCAATCATGCATTTATAGCGGTAGGTAAGTTTTTAAAACTTTGACATTAATAAGGAAAGATATGGTAAAAAGTAAAGTTTAGTGTCAGACGCTACTGTCAGATAGAGGTAGGACTCGAGTTCAAGAATTCTTATAACTCGAGTTCTATTTAATGAGTTTTGACCAATTTGAAAAGTTATGTAATGAAACCTCAAGTTTTCTTAATTCAAGACTTGAGTTTTAAAAACTTTAAGTTGGAAACTCAAGTTTATATTGGAAGTTTAAGAATGTAGTTTTGCAACTCTTATTTGGAAACTCGAGTTCAAAATGCAAGTTATGAAATCACGTTATGAAACTTGAGTTTTGAATAAGCATGACACGAGTTTTATAACAAGAGTTACTCAATAATTTGAGAAAGGCATGAAACTTGAGTTTTATAAAACATGGAACTCGAGTTGTTAAAACTCTAATGCCAAAACTTCCAGTTTTCAATTCAAGT
>JANTPZ010040065.1:0-11908 GCA_025593235.1 Vachellia pachyceras | reverse complement strand
AGAACCATGAGCATCTCTTAGAATCTCTGCTTGCTCTGAGATGGGTTTTCCTCCAATCATTTGGCACAAACTCCTCAACTTCTCAATATCAAGTGACATGCAAAGACTTTCTACATCATCCTCAGATATGTCGTGTGTTCTCTGTGACAAGACAGGTGCTGCAAGTGTTCGAAGACGAGTTCTCTCTTTCCTCGAGAGCTTTTTCTCTTTCTCCTTCACCTTCTTTTGTTGCAAAGCAGCTTCTGCAGCTTGTCTCTCCTCCTCCTCCTTCCGTCTCTTCTCCTCTTCTGAAATTCTAACAGCTTCTTCTTCCTGCAATTTGTTGACCAAAATCTTAGCCTCTTTTTTCCTTTGCTTCTCAGCTTTTTCCTCTTCCTTTCTCCTCAGTATTCTTGGGTCTCTTCTATTTATGGTTCTTTGATCAAAGAAATTTGCTAGCGAGAGCTTGGATCAAGAAGTTTGCTTATGGGATGTTGAGACATCAAAGTGCCTATTTTTTACCGTTTCTGTAATTTTACTTCCTATCATTTTATACTGAATTAATTTTCCAACTGCTACTGAATTTATTTATGGTTCTTTTGCCCGTACTGTTACTCTTGATTGAACCTATGGGGTATGTTGCTGCAGATCGCCCCATTGCTTTCCATGCCAATGGGGAAATACTTGCTGGTGCATCAGGCCATAAGGTTCTAATTTTTCCAAGAACCTATCTTGTTTAATTTTTTTAACTTGATTCATTTCTGGTGGCATTGTGGGTCCTCTGACATTTTTTAAATATTATGTCAATTGTACATGTGGCCCTACAACAGGAGAGGTGAAGAATCCTCACCAACAATGGTGCTGAAGACAAGGCGTTCACGTCGGGCTGTTCATTTCCACCCACGTGCTGCGCCATATCTTTTAACTGCTGAGGTAAATGGGCTATATTGATTATCTACTCACTCATGATTTTTAAAATATTATGTAGTTGGAATTTTTTAGATCAATATTGTTGGATTGATGTGCATGTCAATGATATTGACTCTTTAGATTCTATCATGACAAATGTGACATCCCTTGGTTATTTACAACATCTTCCACCTGCTGTTTTTGTAACAGATGTTCATTCTAAGGAACATGTTAATATCTCCATTGAACTACCCCTCATGTCACCGTTCTTCTTCATGCCTTCATATACTCTAGGTGATGCAAGAATAGAGCTACAGTGGGATAATCATGTTTCTGGAGTTGAGTCTTCTGCTTCAGTGCAACTTCAAGTAGACACAAATCCAGCAGAACAAGATGATGTTAGGACATGTATTTAGTGTAAAAAATATGCTTCCAAATCTCTGAACAAGGATTGTATTGTTTGGAGATTGTAACTTTTATATGTATTATTTTTAACTTTAAGACTTTTATCAGATATTAGGACATGTGTTTATGGTTAAAGATACTGTGTACTTGATATTACTATTTAAAATTTAATTTTTGGGTAAATTGTGTGATTAAACAAGATTTGTTTATAAAACATTTTTATTGATTCATATCTAAAAGCTACATAATTACCCATTTAGTGACGGAATATAACGTATATAATGATGGAATTATCAAATTTAGCGACGATTATGTATGTTCCATAATTACCATTTAGCGACGGAAATATAGCGTATTTAGCGATGGATGTGTAGGTCATAATTGCCCATTGATAGAATATAACCCATTTACCGATGGAATTGTCAAATTTAACGATGAAATATAATGCATTTAGCAACGGAATTGTTAAATTTAGCGACGGAATTTTCCGTCGCTAAATTAGCGACGGATTTAGCGACGGACTTTTTCCATCGCTAAATCTGATTCTTCCGTCACTAAAGCTGATTTTTCCGTCGTTAAATCCAATTTTTCTAATAGTGAGGAAGGTTTTAGAGGGAAGAGTCATCACAAAATTCCCTTCCTCCTTCTTTTGCAGCCTTACTCAATATAGGCCCACCTTGCATCAGAGGACTTGGGCTTATTTAGTTTCCTGGCACATTTCCTTTTGCACCCACAGTTTCTCTTGGCCCATAAAAAAACTTTGTATCATCACAAAGTATTAGCAAAAAAAGCGTACTCACCAACTTGGGTTTGATCTAGCAAAATAGGCTATATTCTCCTCGTAAGGTACATAGTGGATTTGCTGGAATCTTAGTATTGAGATGGGGAAGTACTTTACCAAGAAGATCCAATGGGCGACCTTATTTGGCTATACTTGTCAGGATATACGGGGTTAATAGATGTAATAGGATCTTTGGCACAGAAGTAGCTATAGAGTACACTAATGCTCATTCTAGCCTGTTTTGAGCTTGTCTGGACTAGGATCTAAAATTCAGGTACGCGTTCTATAATAATACAATAGGGCAAGTGCATAATAGGGTCCAATTCAGGAGTGGGTTCCATAAATTAGAGACTGATGCATCTGTCCTCGGTTTTGGGAGATGTGGATGTGGAGCAGTTATTAAAGGAGACGATTGTAGCTGGGTGTGCAGTTATAGTTGTAAGCTCTCTTCTGTGCCGGTTACAATTGCAGAATTGATAGGAATAATTCATGGACTCTATTTATGTTGGAATAGAGCAATTCGTCAAGTAGAAGTTAGGTCAGATTTCATAGAGGCAGTCAACTTAATATTGAGAGGATGCACTCCGGAGCATCCGTTTGAAGATATTGTGAATGAAGGTAGAATTCTTTTGTTTAGGAACTGACAAGTTATTATCACCTATGTACCAAGGGAAGGAAACATTACTGCGGACTATCTTGCTAAATTAGCACATGAGCTCATAGGGAATTTTCGTATTTTTTGGCAACCACCACCTCATTCGAATGGGGTTGGGGGTGAGGGGGTTTAGGATCTTTGCGACCCCTTTGTTTGTACTCCTCTTTTGAGTTTTAATGTTATCCAGTTTTAATTAAAAAAAGAATGGGTTATTCTGTCAAAATATGTGAACAATGTTTAAATCCCCACTAAAAAAGATATTCACATTTAGTGTTAGACTGTACCTCAAACAATACCTATGCTTAGAAAAAAATGAAAAGATACCCATTCCCAACAAAGTTTGGATTTGATAGAAGGGACTATTCTTTCGCAATGTAAACAATAAAAATTCGAATCGGCACTGTGAGATATTCTTACATTAGTGTCCAATAATGCTTTGAACATAATTATTGTCAATAAGAAAATGCATGTTGGCAAAAAAATGACATACTCATTAATCTCATTGCAACTAACTATTGTTATTTAAATTTATTTCAATAATCTCTGACAATTTCTCAAATATGAACAGTTCTAATAAAAAATACATGTATTTAATAAAAATAACTAAATTTATTAGAACACCTTTTAAATTGTTGTTTCTAAGACAAACTACCGTGATGCTGTCCACTATGCGTTTAATTGATTATCCGTATTACGCAAAAAAAATAAAGAAGAAAATGGGGTAGAGCCACAGAGGAATGCGTTTAATTATTTATCAGTATTAATAATTAAAAGATATGTAAATTAATAAAGGAATGCATGTTATTTATTGGCCAGAAATAGATATCTTGGCTAAAACCTTCGGAAAGTATATATATTCCATGGCAGCCTACATATGCCAATTTTATGAATTATAATAAATAAATGATATATAGGCATTAGCCATTATCAGTATTCAAGTCCAAGATTTAAACAAAAAATTGTCTTTATCAATCTTTCACGCTTTGAACGTTTGGAAATTGAAAAAAAATAATTTGTTGACTTTTGAATTTGAAAAGTTAATATATTAATTAAATAGATACTTTTGCCTTGAATGATATTGTTTTCCTCATTTTGTGGGGGGAAACGTTGACCAACAGCAGCAAAATGACCATATAATAATTTGATTTGTACTATATTACCTCAGATTATTGATACAAGTTATACTCCATTTTTTTAAAAATTTTTTTAAGAAAGCTCAATAAGTTGAGATATTTTATCATTTCTTTTAATGACTTATGAATTGATATATAATATGATGATATATATAAGTATTTCAGGATATATATGACTTAAAGTAGTTTATTTAATTTTTTAGTCACCTAAAAATATCAACTGAATCTTATATTAAAGATGTGATGTAATATTTTATAATGATATATGTGTGTGGCGTGTGTATATTTATATCATAGTAAAAAAATGGATTGGATCGGCCAATTGAGGCCACAAACCGGCCAACCGACCGTCTGTTCGATCCGGTTGGATGGTGAACTGGTGATCAGGTCGATCCGATTATGACCTGGTTAGACCAATTCACTTTAAGAGATACCTCCTGAAGGTTAAGAACATAAAAAAAAATGAAATCACAATGGGAATATGTATTTAATTAATTTTAAAAATAATTATGGTAATAAAACTAGCATTTAATTCTTTATTTTCTATTTAAACAAATTTACTCATGAAGAAATAAGATAAAATTAATTCATTTTATCTCAATTGTTTTAATTATTTATATTTAATTTAAACTAAAATAAAATAATATTCTAAGTTTTACTTATTAATTTTTATAAAATAAAATTTAATTTATTAACTATTATTATTTTAATTAGGGTTGAGCAAATGACCCAAAACCCGATGGACCCGTCAAACTTGGTATGCTTTTTTCCTGTTTGGGCCCGCCCAAAAGGCAGCCCGTAATGGGCGAGCTCAGGGTATAAACGGGATGGGGCATAGGCAAAGCCTTGGGCCCGCCCATTTATTTTTTATATTTCTTTTTATATAAAATAGTATGTTTGATTCTAAAACTCAAACCTTGACTTGGTCTAGTGGTAGAAGCATATCTGGAAAGCTCATCAGGTTACGTGTTTGATACCCAAATTGTCCCAACTTTACCATTTTTTTCATTTTGTCTAATTTGGACAAAAATCATTAAACCTAACACGTGTGCGCCATTGCCCTATACTTCTTTAGTTCTTCCCCCTTTCAATTTTGCAACACCATCGGAATCGCCCATCAAAATCTGTTGTGCTCGTGCGCTAGTGTCGCTGTCATGTGAGAAGCTAAGAACGCTGTCTCCTCAGAAGCTCGGAGCCTTAAACCCTCACCAACACCACCAGAAACTCGTGCGAGAAGTCGAGAACGCTATCGTGTGACTCATGCCCTTGCACGCTTTCGTCGTGTAAGAAGTAGTCACTGCCAGTGCTTCATTCCTTCATCGCCAATATCTCACTCATTCGTCACCAGCCAATCATGCTTGCTCCCCCTGTTTGTTGTGCTCGCAGGTTAGTTGTGTTTGGTGTTAGATGAAAATTGCTTATCAATACTCTGTTCTATTTCATGGCTGCATTTGGATTTGTGAAGATCATCTGGCTAATATCCAATTTTTTTCCAATATTACTTCACATTATTCCTACAAAAAATTAGTCTTTCAGGGGATCTGATAGAAAGAGTGTAGGTGATTTTTGGTTCTTGATCCGGCTGCAAAAAATAGTCTTCCATTTTTCCTCCAGTCCTACATTTCCTGCAAAAAAAAAGGTTGCCTCGTTAACCCACTCAAACCTGACGGTTTCCAGGGCAACCCTAGGACGGGCCTAAACAGGTTGTCCCCGAGTTCGGGATAAGCCCGTACCCGTTAAACGGACGGGCTACGGGTTGACCATGAAGCCAGCCCGTCCCACCCGTACTCTGCCCTAATTTAATATAGTCGGTCTAACTCTGGATTAATCCCAATTTGACCCATCAGCTCTTGAACCACTGTCTTATCCGGTTCAATATATGGTACTGTGTTTTGAACTTTAATTTATATAGGTATTTATGTAGAAATTCTTTTATGCACCGGGTGCACGACATCACTTGCGCACTCCGCAATTAACATGTTCCAAGCCTTTGGTGGTTCCACTTTAATTCGTCATGAAAATTATGTGAATGAAAAAAAAAAATAAAGGTCATAGGGAGAAATTTTAAAAGACATGTAAAACCTATAAAAAAGACAACTACGTCAGTGTACGTCTGCACGCAAGAATTTCTTGGTATCTACGTTGGTATGCGCTGACGTTTTACCAACCCATAAGTCAACAGAAATACCAAGTTCCGTTATAGTAATAACGCCAAATGTATCTAATAAGTCTTTGTTAGCTAGTTTAATACATTTCGATTACAATTATACTGATTTATTTAAAGAAAAATCCTATCTTGATTGGAGGGGTCATGTTCCATGCACGAAACTCCTGCCCAATAAAGTATATGGCATACGAATATTAAACAACATTATGACATTACGTTGTTTTTTTTTACCGGAACATTATGACATTATATCGTTGGACTTTTGCATTTGAAAATATGTCCTTTTTTTTCAATTGAATATGTAAGCATTATGGCAGTCAATGATTTTGTTTTTGCCTCCTTGTGCGGGGAAATGTTGACCAATAACAACAAAAAACGATTATAATAATATATAATCCAAATGGACTGATGTTTGCTGCATGTTATTAACAGCAAACTAATCTTTGATTTGTACTATTTTTTAAATGTTGTATATATATATACAGATCAATTGAAAAGTTATAAGATTTTAACACCCTGTCTTTATACATTTATGGAGTGTTGGCTTGAGTCTCTATTTTCTTTCTTTTTCTATCCCTCATCTTTATTCCATCCTAAATGTTGGTCCATGAACAGTTTAACTGAGTTTAGTGATGTTAACTTTGTTCATCTGCCATTAACGCTTTTAACTTTGCTTACATAGACTGCTAATGACACTAGTACAAAAATTGCTTTCTAGATTGCAAATCGCTTTTCAGACCGCATATAAAAATAGTTTAAATAAGACCAGTTTAAAAAATGAGGCACCTTTTATACCACAAGATTGTTTACATAAGGTCTAAAAAGTTACTTTTTTAAAAACATAGTTCTAGTTGAGCAACTTTGACATTTTCTTCTTTATTCACACCAGATTACAAGATAACTTAATGAATCTTCAACACTAAATCATGCATCCAACTCGTATGAAATTCAAAAACCTAACTAGAACCAAACAACATATCTAACTAGAGAAAACAATTAGATACAAGAATATAACTAAAATATTTAAATCAATGATTGACTGATATGGGAATGCAAGCAAGAATTAAAAATAGGAAAACAAAAAATTTCAAGCTCATGAATTAAAAACAAGAAACGGAATTGGTCAAATTGATCAACTTCACTTTTCCACACTCATCATCATCACCACTTACCACAATCATCATCGAATCTACCTGATCTCCATAGCTCAAACTGTTTAAAATCACGTCTAGGTTGAAATCGACCTCCTTAGGATGTGCGCTGCTGTCACTGAACAAGATAGATAAGTCGCTGTCAAGCAGATTTGGAACTTGAAACTGAGAGAACGATTAACCTGAGAAAGGGTTGTGAGGGAGAGAGCGGAGGTTGTTTTAGTAGTGCAAAGAGAGGAAGGTCGTGTGAGATATATGGGTATGAAGATCTAGGAAAAGTCATGCGAGAGAGTGGGTTACCGGGTTGCTGAGATCTAAGGAAGAAGAAGGGCCCTGATAAGAATAAGAAGAATAGGAGCATGTGTAGAAGAGTTGAGAAGAAAAATATGCACGCTGAAATTCAAATTTTTTACTCTTTTTAGACAGCACCTAAGGGTTGCGTTCTAAAAAGTGTATCTTTTAACTAAAAAGAGTTGGTTTTGACTGCACCTCTTAGGTGCGGTCTAAATAAGTGAAAATTTGTCTTTATATTTATGAAGATGACACCGATCATATTTTTTGGACCTTATCCATCAGATGTGGTTTAAAATGGGTGATCTAAATAAACTTTTTTCCTACTAGTGTGAAGATGGACCTCGAGGTATTACATAATAAAAGAAAAAAAATGAACTTAAATGTGAGGTTGAAGCGTGAAGGCACCATACTAGGGCACTATTTTGACCTTTAATCATTATTTTTATCATATCTTTCATATATAAAGATTTTTTTAATAAATCATGTTGTATTATAAATTAGATTTATAGAGCTTTTCAATAACGGGTCATTTGTTCAATTTAAAATTTTAAATTGAAAAAATTATAACCATTGAATGTTGACCTTCACACTGTCTTCTATAAAAATCGATTTTGCCTCACAAAATCCATTTCAAGCTTTCTTCAATTCATTTTACTCTACAAAATCAATTTTCTACCTTCTTTTTTCAAAAACCAATTGTTCAAAGTCAATTTCTTTCATCATAATTGATTTAAATCATCTCTGCTCTGCTCTATTTTTCTGTCAAATGTGTTGAATCACAAGCTCACATCCATTTACCAAAATTAGACAAAATCAAAGGAAAAATGAAAATAAAACTCCATTCACTTGAAACAACATCATATTAACAAGAAGAACTACATTCAGCGGAATCAAAGTACAGAAGGTTCACAAACGAGAACAGAAAATGAGGGAAAATTGATTAGTATCAGATAATGCCATTTCAACTAAGAATCCCACGACCAAGAGACTCCAGCAAACACACTCTCCCATATGCCCCAGTCAAGAGCCCTCACACTTCAATGATGATTATGGCTTCCATATCTATGGCTTAAACAATGTGTATGGCTTCCCCCGTCAACCTCACACATCTAAGTTTGTTTCTCCCCTTCTTTAGATAACATCTCTAGGTCAAGACTCCTTGGCAGTCTAATTAAACAAAGTTAACGGTGTAAATGCCACATAAACTAGTTAACAACGTTAAACTTAAGTCCAAAATCTTATAACATAGAGAGACGATGAAAAAACAAAGTTCACACATCTAAGTTTGTCTCCTTGCTAGTCACACATGGTTGCCTCAAAGTCGGGTGCCTTTTACCATTGGTGTTAATTAATTTAATCTTTGGGGCGTCCTGAAGAGGAATTATACGTATTTCTCATTATATATTCTTTTATCAGTTTCTTCTGGGATCTCACTTGTATTCATTTGTGTTGTAATTTACTTTGAGGTATTCAATGTTCTTTGATGGAATATTGATGCTTAATAAATTTATTCTGGATCGATTTTTTTTATGTTGGCGTCTTGTATATTTGTACGTTTGTTTTGAGATGAGAGGCAAATTCTTTGTACACTTAAACTCTAGTAAATTGGATATCAATTTCAGATTATTTTATAAATAAGTTTTAAACTCACAATCACACACTTAAAAAGATTTATTAGGGGAACTTGATGTTATTGGGCTACAAGTCACCAACAATATTATTGAGTGTGATTGCTGTAAAATATGTTTCATTTTATTTCACTTACTGTATCCTAACCCTTTTGACAAAGCAAACTCTGGCTGATTTTCTTTCCAAAATAAAATCACATATTTATTGAATATATTGTATTATTAACCTTAGCCAAATATTTAAATTCATGTGATATTGCTGATTTTCTTGTTCATTATATTTATTTCTTTATCAATCTTAATTTCTTTGTTGTCTAGTATCTCTTTCCTTTTTTAAAAAAAAATAATACGATGTGATATGATTCAAATAGATGTTGTAGCCTTGCTTGCTAAATTCAATCTGGTTGAAGGGTTTGTTTTAGTCATAAATATAAAATCTCAATCCACTTTACTTTCTAAATTTATAAATTTTCTCATGCTATCCCTATATGTTGCATATATTAAAAAAAATTCATCAATTGAGTAATAATTAAATAGGGTATTTTAGGCTGACAAAAAAATGGGAAATTTTAGGGAAATTAACACATATTAGGTATAAATAATAAACTTATTTGATTTTCTTAATATTTTTGCCAATAATTTTATTAATATTTATAAATTAATTATCTAATTTTTATATTTAGGATCAGAGTGTTTACTATATCCATCACAACCATTTTCCTAGCAAGGGAAATGTAATAAAATTATAGAAATATATGATATCGCGTGGCAATTCTTTGGATTTTAGGTGACTTCCTATGCTATAAGGGCTTAGGTCTTACAGTTTAAAGATTAAGAACCAAGATTATATTGAAATTATACTAAATTTTAGAAAGCTTATGTGTAGTTTTTCTAGATAATTGAATTTTATTGAAAATTTTAGAAGCTTTTAGACTTGATAATATGAGTTGAGCTTACGAGTTGCGGTGGGTTTGCCAAAATATGGGTTATTCCAGTCTCCACCTCCCGACATGTGATTTGGCCCATTTCTTTCTTTTTTTATTTTTTATTTTACTTTTGATAAAAAAAATTATTGTTTTACACTTAATAATTTAAACTTAACCCTGTTTTATGTCAGGAACTTGATTCCATGTTGGATTTCTTGCTTTCTTTATTAATTTATTATTCTTATATTAATAGAAAAATCATGTAAAATAGATTATATATTTTTATTTACAAGTTTTAGGGTTAATTTAACTATATAACTTTATAAAAAATAAAAAATAAAATTGAGTCCATATATAAAAGTTTTAAATTTAAATTAAGAATAAAAAATTAAAAAAATTTGGAGGACAAAAGTAAGAAAGAAGTGAGTTAAAGGCTAATATGGCATTTGGTTCTATGGAAACTATTAAAAGGAAGAACACTGATAGTCTCTTCTCTCCTATCATAAATATTACGGGACTTGGTACTCAATAGACACAAGAAATACTTATCTAAGTTTAAGATGCTGAAAAGTGAAAACTACAATTAAGTATTTGAAAAACTCTGAAGCATCAGAAATGGGGAGGAAGAGTTGCTGTCATAACTCTGAAACATTTTTGCTCAATTTTAAAAAGTATTTTTGAACTCACAATTTATTTGCGATACCAACCGCACCTCTTGGAAAAGATAGTGGGTACTTTTATACTTTGACCTAAGAATAAAATTCACAGGGAAATGTTAAAAGGGGTGATGCATGTGGTTATTAGGTTTGTATACAATATAATTTTTTCCTTGACTTATTTTACACAAATTTATGCTAAAAAAATTCACAGGCAAAGCTAATGAACATTTAGAAGGGTTAGCGAAAATAAAATTTTTGCTCAATTTTAAAAATTTCATATGTATTTTTGAACTTGCGATATAGTGGGTATTTTTAATTATACTATGACCTAAAAATAAAATTCACATGAAATTGATAAAGGGGGTGATATATGTGGTTGGGTTAGGTTTGTATACAATATAATTTTTTCCTTGAAATTTCTTATTTTACCCAAATTTATTCTAAAAAAATTCACATGCAAAGCTAATGAACATCTAGAAGGTTAATGAAACAACATTTTTGATCGATTTTAAAAAGTTTATATTTATTTTTAAACTTGCGATTTGTTTGTGATGCCAACCGCACCAATTGAAAAGGATAGTGGGTCTTTTTATACTTTGACCTAAAAATACAATTCACAGGGAAATGATAAAAGGGGTGATACATGCACTACAAAAAAAGGCTGCATTAGCAGCGGTTATTTTATGTTTTTGCAGCGGTTATAACCACTACAATAACATGTTGTAGCGGTTACATAAACCGCTACAAAATTCACCGTGGCAAACGATTTAGTAACAGTTAAAAGGAACCACGAGTCACACAGACAAAACTGCTACTAACTTTGAAGCGGTTATATAATAACTGCTACACATTCACGGAGATACGAATGGAGGTACGAACATTTTGTAGCGGTCAGGCACCGCTACTAAATATAAAGCCGCTACTTATTAAAAAATAAATTCCCGCCAAAAAATTTGCAGCAGTTAGATAACCGCTACTAAATGAAAATACGAATTCCCGCTCTTTTTTCCGAAGTTCCAAAATTCCCTCCAAAAAAATTATTTGCAGCAATTACATAACCGCTACTAAATGAAAATAATGAATTCCTACCCTTTTCCGAAGTTCAAAATTCCCTCCAAAATTATTTGTAGCGGTTTATTAAACCGCTACTAAATGAACATTTATTAAAAAAAATTTGTAGCGGCTAATGAACCGCTACAAACGTTTAATATTAATTAAAAA
>JANTPZ010040064.1:0-18886 GCA_025593235.1 Vachellia pachyceras | reverse complement strand
CTTAATGACCAAAATGCCCTTTAACAGTCTAACTTTTCATAAATTCCCATTTTACCCTTAACCTTTTGGCCCTTAATCTTTTGGTTTCTGACCCCTTGAGCACTTCTCAAGAGGTCACCCATCCTGAAATTGCTCCTGAGATGAGCACGCTTAACTTTAAAGTTCTTACCGACTTCCATCCACCAGGCCAAATCTGATTCTGCGACTCTGGCCCAACACCAATCAACTTTTTCCGTACTTTCTATCCGTGGGCTCTAACTTAACTTTTGACTGCTGGTTTGGCCTCTTTTATCTAATGACCATATTGCCCTTGGTCTTTATATTTAATGACATTTATGTCCCTGCTTACATCCTTAAAAAAATCTCAAAGCCTTAGGATTAAATTGACCAGGGTTTTTTCGGTCCTCCGACATCTTTTCTTTTTGTACTCTTATTTCTGGGCCTTGTCTTATCTTCTAACGATTCGGCCTCTTTTTTAGTTTACCGAAAAGGGTGGATATTACATAGGATAATTATGATATCTAGATAGGTTTAAAAATATAGAACATGGGATTGAAATCACCAACCAATATGTAAGTTGCAGCGATATTCTTAATGCAATATAGAATGTTAGGCTGAGCTTGCATAAGCATGATATATTTATAAATAACAATTTCATAGGATGAACGGCTTTGCAATAGTAATTTATAACCATAAGAATGAAATAATGAAAAGATTCTCCCGATATTTCTATGATTTTCCTTTTCATTCACTGCTCTGGTACAGAGTATAATGATGCAAGTATATTTCAAGCTACATTGGTTTTCAAACTCACAGATACAATCGATGATTCATACGTCGTTTTACACATTTCATTCTAGAAAGATTAAGTAATTTCAAAATCGTCAAATGCATGGCAATTAATTAGCATTTTTATCCCAAGGGTGTCATCCTTAGGGATAAATGGAAGATTGTTGAGCAACAAAACAATGCTTTGTGACTTGTGAACAACTTCCTCGCCGGCCAGTGACATCTTCTCTTGGTTGGGACCCGCTTCCATGATCTTGCCAACTTCGCTCCAACTTGCTCATCTTTTGGGGAAAAGTTATTTTTGAAAACCCTCACCCCATTCCTTTCTTTTATAGCACAAGGATTGGATAGAACAAGTTACCATGGGAAAGTTTATTTGTTTTTTACCTGAAAAGGAAATTTTAATTTTATATGTACCACTATTAGTTAATTATTATCATTATACACACATAAATATGTATATATACTATAAAAACTTTGCACACTTAAACAGTAAAATATGTTCTCTGTATATCACTCTCATCTATATTATAAAGTTTTTTAATTAATTTTTACATATTAAGGAATAACACTTAAGGTATTAAATATGTCCTGAGTTGATAATTTTTGTTGGCAAAATTTTTAAAAATTTTTCCTTTTTAAAATTCTCTCTCTTTCATTAAAAAGTATTCTTATTTCTCTCCTCTATTTCTTTCTTTTCAATGAGAATTAAATAATGATAAAATTAAAGAAATATTTATTAATAATCTTTAGGTTGTGATCAAATTTTTTTACAAATGTGATTATAATAAGGATTTGTGTTATATGCCTAATTATGTCATAGTTGACTTATATAGCTTCTAACCTATCAATGACAATGACCTTTTATGTGTTGTGAAAATGGTGTGTCAAATAAAGGAAGTTCCATGTTGCATTGGTGAGAGGAAAACCAAGGGTATATAAGCTATCCTATGGTTGTAGAGAGTTAAATGGACCAAGAGGAAGGTGGGTCTTATGCTCACAACAACAGGCCATCAAAAGGCAAACACAATTGAAAACTGTCGCCTTACCCCCTATGTGTGCAATAAAATGCAATGATGTACTTATACCATTTAAAAGTAAAATTATTTAACTAATAATATTACGTAACTAATTTTTCATGATCCAGTGCCAACACCATCAATAAGGCCTTGAAAGAGAGAAGGAAAAAGGAAATTGAAGTTATGCAAACATACTTGCACAAAAAATATGCAAACATATAAAACAACAAAAAATATTACTACTTTAACAACCAAATAAAAGCAAAGATACTCCATGAAAGGGCTATGGCATTGGGGAATACCAACCAAATATGAACTCATATTTTGTTGCAGTAGAAAATAATCAGCTAGTCGAATTGTACAATTGATGATTAAAACACCTAATCAGTCATAAAATAGTCAACCATTTTAGAAAAAGATGGTTTATTCATATGTCTAACTTGTCGCCCACTGCCATGTATACTTTGGACAAGCAATAGGTTGGAACCATCTCATATTCAAAGATTGCAAGCAAATAAAACTGGAATTAGATCAATCAGTTTATGGTTACTAACAAAGATCGCCCACAATATTTTAACGCAATAATTTTTCATCCTCCTTGCAGTTCAGTCTTGCCATTTCTATAATCCATATTGTCTTCCTAAGTCAATTTATGTTGATATACATATTTCAATCAAGGCAACCTTGTATGCAAAGGCTGGTTTGTGTTACAATAATTGTGTCAAGAATCTGTCAACCATGCTTATTTAAGGAAAATGTGTGTTAATACATGATGCTATTATGAATGTGAAAGTTTTTCCCAGAGGAAGCTAGCAATCTTTAATTGTAATAGAAAAATTTTGAATATCATGGACATAGAAAAGGAAAAAGGATAGTTGCTTACAGAATAGCCTCACCTTTAACATAGTCATCTATTAATCCTACAATCTCCTTATTGGCAATTCAACCTACCTAAGGATATTAATTTCCAAATCATGCTTGCTGTAACGCGAAATGATACAACAAAAACAGAAAAGAAAGATTCAATTCTTAAGCTACACAGCACAAAAATGAGAGACTGCTCAAGAGAAGAATTCTTAATGTAGTTCTAAAGGTAGATTGATTCTGAACCTTATGGAGCAGCTCCATCCCTGAGTTTGCAAGCAACATAGCTAATAAACTTGACAAGCCATTGATTTTATGCCACATGACTTCATCAGTTAGAGGATTCTTCTTCATTCCACTACTGAACAGCTCACCTACAAACAAAATATGCTACTTTAGTATTTAACATAGTAGACTAAGCACCAAATAGCATGACATTACTTCCATCAGACATAAAGCATCACGTTACACAGCTTCGAACTGTGCCGGTCGAGTCATATGGCCAGACTTAAGATTGATCTCGTAGTGAACCATTGGTCCCAATTTGACAAAAGAGAGAGTGTGCATGCCCAGTATAGAAGAGTTTGCTTGATAAGATTTGTTCTAGAGGCCGAAATCATAACAAGCGTGACTAACTTGGAAGGATAAAAGCTTACGTTTTATTTGATATTAGCTTTTGTATAAAGCTAGTGGATGGTATGTAACGTGAAGAAAATCATATAAGACACAAGTGTTTAAACTATTAATTGATTGTCAGCATTAACACACAAATTTAACATTACCATAGAAGGAAAATTTTCATTTATTACAGCTCATCGCATTTCCAGGAAAACTACGATATCTAGATTGGTTTAAAAATAGAGAACATTGGATTGAAATCACCTACCAATATGTAAGTTGTAGTGAGATTCTCAATGCGAAACGGAAGGTTGCGTTGAGCACGCATAGGCATGATTTAATTATAAATAACCATTTCACAGGATAAATGGCTTTGCAATAGTAATTTATAACCATAACAACGCATTAATGAAAAGGTTCTCCCGATATTCCTATGATTTTCCTTTTCACTCACTACTCTGGTACAAAGCACAATGATTCAAGTCTCTTTCGAGCTATACCAGTGATCTCCGAACTCACAAATATAATTGGTGATTCATACATCTTTTTACACATTTCGTTCCACTAAGATTGAGTAATTTTAAAATCGTGAAATGCGTGGCAATTAGTTAGCATTTTAACCCTAGGGGTGTTATCCTCGGGGTCAAATAGGAGATTGTTGAGCAAGAAAAGGATGCTTCCTAACTCGTGAACAACCTCCTCACCGGCCTACGACATCTCCTCTAGGTTGGGACCCACTTCCATGATCTTGCCTACTTCGCTCAAACTTGCTCGTCTTTTGGGGAAAAGTTATTTTTAAAACCCTTATCCCATTCCTTTCTTTTATAGCACAAGGATTGGATAGAAAAAATTACCCTGGAGAAGTTTTTCCTACCTGAAAAGGAAATTTTAATTTCATATGTACTACTATCAGTTAATCATTATCATTACACACACATATAATTAGGTACATATACTATAAAAACTTTGCACTGATAAACGGTAAAATATGCTCTGTGTGTATCACTCTCATCTATAATATAAGCACTTAATGTGTTGACTAGGTTCTAAGTCGATAATTTTTGTGTTGGCAAAATTTTTGTGTTGAACTAATAATATTGTATAACTAATTTTTTCTGATCCAGTGCCAACACCATCAATATGGCCCCGGTTGAGTGAAGGAAAAAGGAAATTGAAGGTATGCAAACATACTTGCACCATAGCTATGCAAACACATAAAATATCGAAGATATTACTCTACTTTAACACCCAAATCAAAACAAACATACTCCATGAAAGGGCTATACCATTGGGGAATTCCAACCAAATATGAACTCATATTTTGTTGCAGAAGAAAATAATCAGCTAGTCCAATTGTACAATTGATGTTTAAAACACCTAATCAGTAATCAACTTTAAGAACTCAACAAAGTAAAATTTCAAGGACCATCCCTATTTACCATCTTCCTTGGGTTTGCAAGCAAATTACCTAATAAACTTGACAAGTTACTGATTTTATGCCACATGAGTTCATCGGTCAGAGGATTCTTCTTCATTCCATTACTGAAAAGCTCACCTACAAGAGAAAAGGTGCTACATTAGTTTTAACATAATAGAATAAGCATCAAATACATGACATTACTTCCTTCAAGCGTAAAGTGTATTACTATGTAACAGAACTTCAAATTCTGTCATTCGAGTCATAGGGCTTGACTTAAGATTGATCTCATAGTAACCCATGGATCCAAAATTGACAAAGAGAGAATGTACATGCCCAGTAAAGGAGAGTTTGCTTGATAAAATTTGTTCCAAAGGCTGAAAACATAACAAGTGTGACTAACTTAGAAGGAGAAAAGCTTTTGTTTTATTTTAGATTAACTTGTGTATAAAGATCATGGAAGATGTGTAACATTAAGAATATCATATTAGAAACAAATGTTTAAACTATTAAATGATTGTCAGCATTATCGTACATATTTAACAATGCAATATATTTTCATTTATTATAGCTCATCACATTTCTAGGGTAACAATGATATCTAGATTGGTTTAAAAATAGAGAATATAGGATTGGAATCATTGACCAATATGTAATTTAGAGTGAGATTCTCAATACGATACGGAAGGTTGGGCAGCCTGCATAAACATGACATAATTGTAAATAACTATTTCATAGGACAAACGGCTTTGCTATAGTAATTTATAACCATAACAACATAGTAATGAAAATGTTCTCCCGATATTCCTATGATTTTCCTTTTCATGCACTGATCTGCTACAGAGTACAGTAATGCAAGTCTCTTTTGAGCTACACTAGTGATCTCCAAACTCGCAGATATCATTGGTGATTCATATGTCTTTTTACACATTTCATTCTAGAAAGATTAAGTAATCTTAAAATCGTAAAATGCATGGCAGTTATTTAGCATTTTTACCTCAGGGGTGTCGTCCTCAAGGTCAAATGGAACATTTTTGTGCAAGAAAAATGATACTTCGTTACTCGTGAACAGCTTCCACACCAGCTGGCAACATCTCCTCTAGGTTGGGACCTACTTCCATGATCATGCCTTCTTCGCTCCAACTTGCTTGTCTTTTGGGGAAAAGTTATTTTTGAAAACCCTCACCCCATTCCTTTCTTTTATAGCACCATGATTGGACAGAAGAAATTACCTTGGGAAAGTTTATTTGTTTTTACTTGAAAAGGAAATTTTAATTTGAGTTGTAGTACTATTAGTTAATTATTATCATTATACACACATATAATTATGTATATATACTATAAAAACTTTTCACACTTAAACGGTAAAATATGTTCTCTGTGTATCATTCTCATCTATATTATAAAGTTATTTTTAATTATTTTTTACATATTAAGGAATAACACTTAAGGTATTAAATATGTCATGTGTTGATAATTTTTTATGGCAAAATTTTTTCTTGATAAAATTCTCTCTCTTTCCATTAATAAATCATTCTTACATCTCTCCTCTATTTCTTTCTTATCAATGAAAATTAAATAATGATAAAATTAAAGAAATATTCATTAATAATCTTTAAGTTGTGATCAAATTTTTTTACAAATGTGACTATAATAAGGATTTGAGTGATATGCCAAATTATGTTGTAGTTGAGTTATATAGATTCTCACCTACCTTTTTCCACTAAAAAATATAGCTAATAGATTGTTATAAACTAGTCAGTAATTTTAGAGAAAGATGGTTTATTCATATGTCTAACTTGTCCGCCACCACCACGATTACTCTTGACAAGCAATAGGTTGGAACCAACTCATATCCAGAGACTGCAAGCAAATAAAATTGGAATTAAATCAATCAATTAATGGTTACTAGGAAATATCACCAACAATATTTTAACGCAATACCTTTTCATCCTCCTTGCTGTTCATTCTTGCCATTTTTATAATCTATATTGTCTTCCAAAGTCAATTTATGTTGATATACAAGTTTCAATTAGACCAATCTTGTATGCAAATGCTGGTTTTGTGTTATAATAATTGTGTCAAGAAACTGTCAGCCATGCTTATTTAAGGAAATTTTGTGCATGAATGCATGATGCCATTGCTGAATGTTAAAGTTTCTCCCAGAGGAAGCTAGCAATCTTCAATTGTAATTGAAATTTGTTGAAAATCATGGACATGGAAGAGGAAAAGGGCTAGTTGCTTACACAATAAGCATATCTTTAACAAAGTCATCTATTAATTCTTTAAGATCTTGATTGGCAATTCATCCTACCTAAGGATATTAGTTTTTAAATCATGCTTGTTGTAACACAAAATGATACAACAAAAATAGAAAAGAAAGATTCAATTCTTAAGCTACACGCCACAAAAATGAGAGACTGCTCAAGAGAAGAATTCTTAATGTAGTCCTGAAGGTGGATTGATTCTGAACCTTATGGAGTAGCTCCATCCAAGTAGCCTAAACGCAGTCAGTCAAAATATAGCATTTAGTTAGGTAACTTTAAGAACTCAACACAGTAAAGTTTCTAAGACGATCCATGTTTACCAATTTTCCTTGGGTTCACATATAATTATGTATATATACTATTAAAACTTTACACACTTAAACTGTAAAATATGTTCTCTATGTATCACTCTCATCTATATTATAAAGTTATTTTTAATTAATTTTTACATATTAAGGAATAACACTTAAGGTATTAAATATGTCATGTGTTGATAATTTTTTTATGGCAAAATTTTAAAAAAATTTCTTGATAAAATTCTCTCCTTTTTCCATTAATATATCATTTTTACATCTCTCCTCTATTTCTTTCTTTTCAATGAGAATTAAATAATGATAAAATTAAAGAAATATTTATTAATAATCTTTAGGTTGTGATCAAAATTTGTTTTACAAATGTGATTATAATAAGGATTTGAGTGGTATGCCTAATTATGTCATAGTTGAGTTATACAGATTCTCACCTACCATTTTCCATTGAAAAATATAGCTTCTCACCTATCAATAACAAGGACATTTTATGTGTTGTAAAAATGATGGTGTGTGTCAAATAAAGGCAGTTCCACTTTGCTTTGGTGAGAGGAAGACCAAGGGTATATAAGCTATCCTATGGTTGTAGTGAGTTAAAAGGGTCAAGACGAAGGTGTATCTCATGCTCACAACAATAGGTCATCAAAAGGCAAGCACAATTGAAAACTGTCGCATTGCCCCTTGCCCGTGTGGTAAAATGTGTTCATAGGATTTATACCATTGAAAAGTAAAATTGTTCAACTAATAATAATGTTACGTAACTAATGTTTTATGATCCAATGCCAACACCATCAATAAGGCCCCATATGAGAGAAGGAAAAAGGAAATTGACTATACCCAAATTAGAAACAAAAAAGTAATAAATTTATCCAATCACAAGTAGTTAGAATGATATTTGCCTAAATTCTTTGCCTTGGATAAAACATAGAGAATTACAGACACTTGTGTTTTTTGGTTCAATCATCACATTATCACATCCTAAATTTTGATTATATTCTTATATTTGCACAACTGCATTATTACTATGATTGCCAAAAAATCATGAAACATCACTTTTAGAGAAATTGGAGAAAAATCCATCCAAATTAGACCATTTGGCTTACTACTATAACAAGCTTAAACCAAAGTTAAGACAACTCAATGAGATAAATTCCTCCTTCTAACTTTTTGGGTTGATAATGCATGTTGGCTTAAAGATGTCTTTTGTCCAAAGGCTTTTTCAAACAAGGTTGTGTGTTGGAGAATGACTTTTGGTGCAAGAATGCATTTTGGGCTTCAAGGACCCCCATCCAAACACTCCCATTAATTTTTTGACATGCAAGTGGCCGTAGAATTAAATTTCAGTTCCTTCACTTGTCAAAATAATTATTCACAACTTCACAAGGTTAGCCCCTCGATGCCTCTTTTCTAACATTTTTTGATGTAACTATTTAAATATTGAAAATTGGATATATTTATATGAAAAAATTAAGCACTTAACTTCATATATTAAATAAATTTATTGATTAATTTTGTCCCTTGTAATAACATAATTATTTGTTTGCATAATTAGTGTTTAATAAGCGAGTTCACACAAGTCGAGACGTGTAACAACCAAGCGCCCCTCCCTTGCAAATATTGTCGTTGTTGTATGCAAAGTAGTGCTTTGTTTCCTTTAGTTTTTACAATAACCCAGAAAATGCTTCTACGAGGAGAAGGTATCCACCCTTTTATGAGGTATGCTTCATCCCCCTTCCCTCGCTGGCACACCAACTGGAGGCCTGGCTCTTATACCAATTGTAATAGCTCAGCACCCCTCCCTTGTAGATATTGTCCCTATTGCAAACAGAGTAGGGTTTTGTTTTTCTGAGTTCCTATAATAACCTAGAAAACACATCTATAAGGGGAATGTATCCACACCCTTATAAGATATGTTTTGTCCCCCCTCCCAACAACCGTGAGACTTCACAAGACAAAGCTACTTTACCTTGTATATCGTAAATTATGTTGGAATAGTAGCTTGTAGGCTAATTCAAACATGCACTAAATTTACTTTATTTTGAAAATTCCTTTTTTACATAAAAAAAAATTGTTTATTATATACATGATGTACGAAGCAAAATTTGGCAAAAAAAATATTAAAGATACAAGTTTTTTTAGAAGTTTTAACAATTGACTTGAAATTATTTTGTTCTTCGATTGTATGTTTCTGTATGCCCTACCAATTATTCTATCTGATCATCAATATAAGAGATTGATAATTAATTTAGAAAGATTAAATAAATTATCATGTTGGCCATTTGAAATAAATAATTGGTTTTCCTATCGTGCTATCTTTCATCATGACTATCTTTGAATGAAATATTATAAAACCAATATGTCATACTTTAGAAATAAAATTATAAATTTAGGATATAAATGTAATTAGCTTATTATTAAGTTTTGGTAAGAAAAGCTTCTTATTGAGTAGTGGAGTATTATTTTACAAAAATTTCCTTTTGAGATTATGAATAAAATTTTTCTTAACATTAAAATAACTAGAAAGTCCCACATTGCTTTGGTAAGAAGAAGATCAGGGATATATAAGCTGTCATATGGTTATGGTGGGTTAAAAGGGTCAAGAGGAAGGTGGGTCTCGTATATACAACAACAAACCATCAGAAGGAAAACATGGTTGAAAACTGTCAATTGCCCCCTGTGCGTGCGATAAAATGCGATGACGGGCTTTTTACAAAAAATTCCTTTTGATATTCTAAATACAAATTTTCTTAACATGAAAGTAATTTTGCTTATCCAGAAAGTCTTATTTTTTCATCCGAAAAGTTTGAGATTCTACGTGCCTAGAAATTTGGCTGTTCCCAACAGCAAAACGCGCAAGTTGAAACACTCTGTGCCTATTCACTTTGGAGTCACATCTATTTCTTATGGGGTGTGGTGGAGTCTAGTAAATTGCTATTTTTAGTTTGTTTTGTGATGTATCTAAAAGATAACATCCTAGGCAAGATTTATGATAAGTAATTCAACTAAAAGATTAGATTTTTCCCCTTATGGTAGTTGAGTTGGGTAAAGGAACTTAATTTTATTCAAGTAAGACCGAAAATTCAAACATTATGAATAGAGAGGATTGCGTTGGGAAAAGCAGTTGCTAATTGGTTCTAACAATGTTCGAATTTGATTTAGTAAGATTAAATTCCAGATAGATTTATAAAATAAAAATTATGGACATTTTCTTGATAGTTTGTACCAAGGATTGCATATACCACTAAAATGCCTTAGACCTTCGCTACTTGAAGATGGATTGAGCACAATGTTCTTTATTTTGTTCCACAAGTTACTTGTTTCTATTTTATCACTCCAATTTCTCAGGTATTTTGACCATCTTTAGTTTCATTATAGCCATGGTATTAAAAGTCGGACCAGATCGACTAGCTCAAATTAGAAACCAGCAGCCCAACTGTGTCCGATTTGGTTGATGATAAAACGTGTAAATCATGAGCAACTTGCATAACCCACTGGGATGAATGGGTTAGTAGATTGCATTTTTTATTTGACTGAAAAGCACAAGGATTGTGGGAAGAAGAAGAAACTTACTTGAAAGAGAAAAACAATGAAAACAAAATGGAAATTTATCCAAAAATACTTACTTGAAAGAGAACTCCAGAGATATTATGATAAAATATTTTGCTTGTAGTTGTTGCACAATTTCCATTAACCTTCGGTCCATCATCTGATCACTTGGAGTCCCATCCATCATCACTTTATCAATCATAGACAGCTATATATAAAAAATTTCAATAGGGGCAGGCACTTGTGAAAAGAATGAAGAAAGAGGAAATTAAATATACGAAGTTTTATCAAAATCTTGTAGACTTTATATTTTTTAAATTTTGTTTAAATTATATTTTAAAATCACCAGCTGTCGATCTCAGGTTAATCCTGATCTAATCCACTGATATTTAACTCAATACCTTAACAAATTTAGTCAAGCTTTTTTAATACATTTGTTATCACAGCTTTATTCTATATATTTTTATTTCTATTGTTTACTTTATATTGTTTATATAAGTAATATGGATGTGTAGGATTGTAACTATAGGGTTAAAGTTAACATGAAGATGAAACACCGACTGTTGCTCATGCAAACAATATGGCCCGTAGTGTATTCATGATTGATTCATTCTTCCAATTCACGTTGTATTAAAGTTTTTTATTGTTATAGCTGCTATTATTATATTTTTATATGAGAATCATTATTTACTATAGGCTTTACCTTATGTTTCTTGTGAGACTAAAATATAAATGAATCAATATATGTATATATAATTAAAAAAAGGTAAATTATGAGTCTTTGAAAATATACAAATATCTCCTTTTGATTATGAAAACCTATAGTGTCTTCTTTACAATTAAATATATATTGCATAAATCTCCCTTATAGTTTTGATATTCAACCTCCATCCATCTAAATGTTATTTAACCGTTAAATCATATTGTTTATCATGGTTTAAAAACATGGAACAAACGGATTGGTTCAGATAGGAAACAGGTGATTGAGTCTGGTTTAATACTTGAATCGGAGGATAGTAACTCAGATCTACTCATTTTGAACCACAACAACTCCCGGAAATTAGTGTTGGTTGGGTGGGTGGCCAGGCCTTTTTAAAGCTAAAAAAAGAATATGGCTGAAAAATATGTAGCATAAAAGCCAAAAGAAAGAAGGGTGGAGGAACTAAGAAGAAAAACCACTCGCATTCTTTATCAGTACATTGCAAGCCTCACCATTCTTTACCATTTACCTTCAAAAGCCAACATTAGCATGGGATTTTAGATTGAAGATTGAAGATTGAAAGGGTTGATTTTTTTTTGTTATAAAAAAGCGCGCGCATGCACACACACACATATATATAACTAAGGTGGTAAAGAGGACCAGCCCGCAACGGGTTGAGCTTACCTCGGATCTAGGTCAAATACCCATAGGCTAGTGGGTTGGGATTTATCCAACCCAGCCCGCCTAAATATTTTTTATATATTTTTTTACTCATAATATTTTTTTCTCAACTTGAACTTCAAATATCTTTTTTATTTTTTTAAATAGTTAAAATGGAATATTTCTTTTCACAAATTTAATTTATACAAATACCCACAACTTGAATATAAAACATTTAATTCAAATGTTAAAAAATACAACTTAGACATATATAATACACTTTATAATATTAAATTCAAACATTATAGCTCGAATGAAATATAAATCAAAAATCAAATGATCAACAATCATCCAATATTAATTAGCCTTAAATTATGGTCATAAATTTTTTTTTGGCCAAATTTTGGTCAGAAGTTGTCCACATATTTCTAACCCAACCCATCAAATCTCTATATAACTTTGTAATAACAGCAAAGGGATCCATCAATAATGCAAAGCATACAAGGAAAGCATTACATGGAACTAAAACAGGTAACAATACTACATTCTATAATCTAAAATTAGGAAAGTTGATACGGAACATTCTCGGCTCAGCATTTGCAAGACCCAAACACACGTTCAACAGTGTTTTTACGTAAAACAAGATAATCTCCTTCACATATTTACCTCAACTTGCGTAAAAGTACTTCTCTACCGAGTTCCCAAAGAGGCCCATGATCAGCCAACACCTGTTATGCTATATGGATAGAATGTATCTCCACGTAAGTTAGTATTTTTCTGAGCATCTGAAGTCAAAATGTGAGACAAAGGATAAAAAGAATGATGGTTCAACAACCCACCCCCAAAAGGCACATTCCCTCATCTGTAAGGAAGTCTGCAGTAGAATTACCCAATCATAGTACAAAAAACATAGAATACCCAACTCTTAATGTAAAAAGACAAATAACATCCAGGACGATACTTCTACACCTTCAAGGAAAGCATTACATGGAAATTAAACTAAGACAGGTAACAATACTACATTCTATAATCTAACATTAGGAAAGTTGATACCAACAGTCAACACCCATTCTGCAATCTGGATAGAAGGTATCTCAACGTAAGTTAGTATTTTTCTGAACATCTAAAGTCAGAATGTGAGACAAAGCACAAAGAGAGTAATGGTTCATCAACCCACCACAAAAGGCACGTCCCTTGTAAGCTTCATCTGCAAGGAAGTCTGCAGCAGAATTACCCAATCGTGGTGCAAACAATAGAGAATACCCAACTCTTGATGTAAGAAGACAAATAACATCCTGGACGATAAGTCTACACGTTCAATCATATAGGGTTGGCATTTGAGGATTGACAGTTGAAGTAGGGTTGATTGATTGTACACTAATATTCAAGTAAGAGAGTAGTAATTGCATCATAACCCTTCATTTAAATGAATGATCATGATGTTTTTACTTTTTATTAAAAGATGACAATCCAACAGCCATGTATCCCATCATTTGATCCCACATTTTCTAAATAACACAAACTCATTTCTACTCATTCCTATTTCTTCTCTTCTAGTAATAAGTATTAATATTGTTATAGTGCTCCACTGCCCCCAAGCCCATTCTTAGTACCCTAAGCTTTTAATATAAAAGTAAGCTAACTTTTCAAATATTAATAAAACTAAATATATTATTTAAAAGTATTTATTTTTGTGTATCATTAGATCATATATCAGTTTATATGTCAAATAAATTAATTTAGAAAAAAATGATAAATATAAATACTTTAAAGTAATAATGTATTGGTTCTCATATTAAGACCGTGAGATAGCATTATTTAAATTATATAATATAAAATTATGTATTTATATAGCATATTTTTGGGAGAATTCCAATCAAATATAGTAGAACTACCAAAATTCAAATTAGGCATTCGATTCCATTCTTGGCCTTATTATGGATTTTTATAATGTTTTCAAAAGACCAAAATGCATTTATAGTTAAAAATAAAAATTGAAGATAAACCCTATGTAATTCCTATACCATTTTTAAGAAAATTGGTGATTTTCCAGACAACTTATTCACCAGTGAATTAAAAAAAGGACTGGATCGACCTTGTTAACCCGAAACTAGCTACCCAGTCACCTAATTGACCCGGTCATATCCCTAACTGGGGGAAATTTTGATCCGGGGTGAACCAGTATAACTCGAGGTAAACCGATTCTAACCAAAGTTAAACTTGTTTTTAAAAAAAATCTGATTTTTTATTTTTAGTTTTAATGATCTTACATTATGTACCTTTAATTGGATTTATTACTTTAGTTTGTCATCATATTGATAATTTCTTAGTTTCATTTTTTGGATTACTAAATTATACTACCACTAACTATTAGTGATTGTATTTTAGTGTTCCATTATTTTATTATTTTGTAGCTTTTGAAGAATTGTAAAAATAAACATATATTGTCAATATTATATTTTATTATTGCTACATTTAAACAAGTGTGTGAGAGATACCTTATTTATTGTCCTTTTTATTTAAATATCATGATATTAACTTGTTCATAATCAAATGAGTATTCTTATTAAATTATATTATTTTGATATGACTCATCACTACCAGAAAAATGCCATTTAGCGATGAAAAATTCGTCGCTAAATAGCTATTTTCCGTTACTAAAACGAGGGTCGCTAAATTTTTTCATTGCTAAATGGTAATTTTCTGATGGAAAATAAACATTTAGCGATGGATTTTTCCGCCGCTAAATGTCATTTTTCTAGTAGTAATATACCCCACGGGTTGATCTCAATCTATCTTATTAACCCTTAATCCACTGCTTTGATCAGCTTAGAAGCCGATTCACCTATCTTTTTATCTGAGAGCCACATCAAGGAACAATTAGATCTATAATTCCTTATAGGGGAAATATATTGATATCATATATATATATATATATATATTAATATTTTATTAGGATGAATTTTTTAAAATTGTAAAGTATGTTGGATGATAGGTGAATTAAAAAGTATATGCTTAATATTTTAATTCTTAGTAACAGTGTTTACTATTTTTTATTTAGAATTGTATTTTTTTTAATTCCTTACCGGTCTGATCCATTGACCCTTAACCAGTCCTAGTTTGATAACCTTGCTTATTTGTTCAATCACTGAATTTTCAACTTTTAGTTGACTTTCAACAACATTAAAAGATAATTTCTAGAAATTTATCTTTTAAACCTAATGTTTAGGTAATGTCTCAAGATATATCTGCAATAATTGAAAGCTTGAACACCCACAATGTCACTGATAAAATTGATTTGAGGTAAAAGAAAATCATTTGTTCCCTGTACTACTTGTATGGTTTCCTCTCAAGGAAACCATCTAAAACACGATTTTATTTTAATAATGAATTGTATTGTTTCTACCTTGATGTTAGACATGAAAAAGTTCAGGGAGCCAGCGATCCAAGCAAGCGACAAATAAACTACTAAATTTTAATTTACTCTAAAAGAACATATCAAGAGATGCAATAGCCATTCCAAATGCAACTGATGGTTCCTTAGCTGATTCTAGACCAAAAATTCTGACATGAACAAGGAATAAATTCTGGTAATTTTCACCTCTTTGCTCTATATCCTACTAATTGACGGGATGTATTCAAAAGATATTCCATTTTTACTCCAATGCCTCACATAGCAGTCCTATGCAGTATTTGGCAGAAAGCGGATAACCAGATACTGTAACAACAAAAAAATATATTAGCACAACTTACATGAAATATATCATAATAAAACAGGGTAAAAAGATATTTTCAGTGATAACAATACTTGATTACGACTGTCTTATTAGAACAATTGGTAATGCTAATTCCAGGATGACTTCAGGAATCCATGAATCGAAGCATGAAATGCAGAAAAGTAGAGCTTTAATTTGAAAAAAAATTGCAATCCAACCTATATAGGTGATATTTGAAAATTGATGAAAGGCTTAGTTACTTTTACCATTTTCAAAAGCCTTTACCTGAGATATAATCATGCAAATAATCCTTCTTTACACTCCCATTCACCATTGCACCCAACTGAAAATATTATAAGAATCTATCACAATGATTGAAACCCAAATATCACAATTGAACATAGAATTTCTGCCACATTAAGTTGTTAATACAATTGGAACATACCACAAATACAGGACAAACAGCATCACTCACGACTGACACATAATCCTCTATGTCAACTAGTTTTTCTGAGTTGTAAGAGAGACCTGCATATACTCAAAATAACATGATTAAATCAAAATCACCAGCTGGCCAAAGTAGAAAGATAGCCAAAAACTTAAAGCACAAAACAGTAAAATAACAGACCTACTATGTGAAAATTGACCGGCAAATGGCGTGTCACGGTTCTTCAAGAACACGAAGTAGTACCTCATTTGTCTTTTGCATGCACATGGGATTTTTGAAGCAATTTCACTACAGTGTAAAATAAAGGAAACAAGTTTGATTATTCATAAGATATAAAATAAACATCAATTGCCCTATGGAAGAGAATGGAAAGAAGGAGAGTCGCATGAAGGAATACTTACAAATGACACCACAAAATCGCTTACATGTTCGTGGAAGAGAAACATGAGGTTTGACTTCAAAAAGAACTCCTTTATCAATTTTGACATATATAGCTGCCACCATACCAGCTTTATTAAGTGGGCTGTCTAAAATGGAGCGGAGATCCTGTAAAATTCCAAAGATAACTGTTTATTTTGAACCATATGTAGGTATTTTGACATAGAACGTTTATATTAGACAACCTATTTTCTATAATATGACCAATTAAGTATAGAATGTGAGTTGACACAGATCCTGTGCAGGTACTCCATCATCCTGGGTTCTTCAATGGTGTGCATATAGTTTTTTTTTCAACAAAAGCTTTTGAATAGATAGCATTACTCTTCATCTATTCATGTTCATTCTATTTCAACAGATTTGATTAATTTACCTTACAGATATTGGAAGATTTTGTCTAGGAAATAAGTACCGACCTCATGAACTATATAGGCCCAAAATCATTAAGATTCTTCTTTTGATTCAACAAAAGTTGGGCATCATCATCTGAATTCAGAATTTTCCACTTCTGAACCAAACATAAGAAAACCACAAAAATGAATATAAGGTGTACTGCAACTAAGATCAACAAATTCTAACAATTTCCTCATAACTAGAAAATCAGCAAAGTTAACCAACAATGAAGCACCATAAACAAGGTGCACTAAAGATTATTAATTAGCATACAAGTACCTTTCTCACAAGGGATTTTTGCAGGGAAGCATTGTCAAGGACAAATACGGCTTTAGACCCCATGTTATGTGAACAACGAACGAAGGGGTATCTGTCTGCCCATTGCCCAAGGAAGGTTCTCCCCTTTCCAATGTTGTTGCAGCCAATGTTTGGCTCACTTGTTGCTCATCTTCTTTTAAAGTCACATCATGAGTCTTTTGCTTCACCCTCTTCCGCTTTAGCCTACTATTTCCACCAGGATTATCCATAACTCTTGATTCCACTGGACTGAATTCAGGATTAATTACAACTTGAGAATGTAAGGAAGCATTTTAATTTTAGAAAAATAAAATATTTACTCTCAATCTCATATCATGAGTTATTGACAAAATTTATGAACTCCTAAATGCTGCTGTTATAGAAATGGGCCTTCTTCTTGCCCAGGTGAAGGCTCTAAAATTTCGCAAATCTACGCACCTATAAGCAAACACTTGGTTGCCCTGGTCTCCTAGAAATCTAGCACAAAGTTCATTCTACTTTGTCAACATAAACAAGCTTTAGCATGATTGGCTGCCTAAACGTAATCACTCAAGAATTAACTATTCTAATATCGTCACTTCAACGATGGCCGCATCTTCGGCAATCTCTTGAAAACACAAGTGATATTCATAAACTCTGATCAAGAGAAACCAAGATTTCTCCTAACAGCTGCAATTAAGCAAGCGAATTGCAATCCAATCTCGTCATGATCATCATTAAATCAGAAAATCTTCAGAAATTCGGTAAATAAAAATTCAAAGAAAAACGAAAGGAAACGAGAAAGCACAAACAGGGGAATAGAAATCTGGACGGATTTTTCGAACGCTTTCGACTTATATATATATATTATTCATACACGAGGTGTAGAAATTAAAGGGAAAAAGCAGACACACAACAGAGACACTAGAAAATAAAAGGGCAGAGCAACAATAAAGGAGACAATGAAGATTGTCCTTGGTGGGAGAAGGGAGTGACAAAATGAGGAGAGGAGAAGAAAGGAATGAGGAAATTTACATGACACAAATGGAGAGTCTGAGAGAGACGAGCAGGAGTGAGCAGCTAAGTGTCACGGTCTTCTCTAGAGAACCCTAGATTTCTCTAGAATTCTCTTGTAAATACTAGTTTATTGTTTCCTTCTCTAGCTTTCTTTAGAATCCTCTACACATTTTTCACATGTGTAAATGGATATTAATATTTTAAGAGAAGATTCTGGAGGGTCGATATAGACCGTTGGATCGAGTCGATCTCCACCGTCCATTGAGGAGGTGGAGTAGTATAAATACCCCCTAAGGGGGCCATTTGTAACCATCCAAGCATTTGTGAATTCATAAGCATTCTCCCAAGCTCTCCATCTCTCAAGTTTCTCTCTTTAGGCTTTCTTAGTTTTCATAGCTAAGTTAAGTCCT
>JANTPZ010040063.1:0-16905 GCA_025593235.1 Vachellia pachyceras | reverse complement strand
GGCCTCACAAATGTTGATAAACTGAACAATACTTTTGAATAACATGGATATTATGATCTATGAACAATATAATAAAAATTCAATCCATACCACTTAATTGGAAAAAAAGTCATATAGATATATCAATGCAAAAGGATAAAACTCACATTAGTTGGCAGGTGAAGTAGGGTAGTTATCATACTATCAGACACTTACCAATCCATAAATCCAATCCAGGAATGTAAAAAACTCCAAAATAATAATAATATGGGCTACCCGCCAACCCGTCGGGCTAACCCGTCATGGGTTTGGCCCATATGAGTTCGGGCTAAATATACCCGCATCAAAACGGGCCTCATTTTTTATAACCCAACCCACCATGGTCATGGGTTGGGCGGGTTTAGCCCATGGGTAAAACCCGTATTACCGGCTCTAATGTGAATCACACACACACACAAAAACCTAACAACATCAATAGTAGTACTAATAATAATAACAACAGCAACAATAAATAAAATAAAATAAATGGATTTATGAGTTTGATCTGTGATTTGAAGAATCTTTAAGATAATACATCATTTAATAAATTTGTTATTTTAAACTCAGAATCTTAGACTTTCTAATTTAAACTCAAAATTATAGATTTACTAATTTGAATTCAGAATATTTTAAAATTATATTGATAATTCTCCATGAATTTATCTTTTGATCCCAGTTTCTTCCAAGAATATACCGTTAATTACTTTAATTTCATATAATAATCATTAGTCATAATTAATGCAATTAAATTCAATAAAAGCCCAATAATAGCACTAAAATCCCCTAAAATGTTACAAATTTACTTAATAAAATATGACTATTTCATTGTACATGCATCCGCATACAATTTTATATGATTTTATTTATTATTTATGGTGCTGGATATACTACAAGTAAGAATAGAGTGATAAAAGAATCAACAAAATCAGGGTGATTAATGCCATTTAATTAACCATTTTAATTATATATACATAGTTGACTTTAAATTATCGATCATTCCATTGTTTGGGTTACAATTCCAACATATATATGAAGATATGTTCGTTCTTTATATACATAAATATGAATTCAACAAAAATGTTAAGGGAAGAATTATACTACCTTTTATTTTTAATATAAATGTCGATTGATAACTGAATTTGGCCTTAAATATAATATTTAAATTACTTTATCTCCTAAATTTATATTATTTTTCATAAAGTACTCTATTGATTGTATGTATTGAGAGGTTTACATACAATCATACTTTAGATAAAAGACGGTGTTTTAAGAAAATAAACTTATATTTGTTATAAATAACAAACTACTTTATTTCCTAAATTTATATTATTTTTCATAAAGTACTATAATTTTTAATCTACCTAAATTAGTTATCTAACTTTTATACGAAGGATACGAAGAAGTATTAATGTTTTGAAAATGGTGTAGTTTGGGATCGAGTGGATAGACTAACAAATTTTGTGACCTCATATTTAATTTGCAGAAAATAAAGAAAGTTTTTTGTCCAAGTCTATCGCGAGGATATCTTTTTTGCTGCTAGTCCTACTATTCCTCCTGGTACTCCCCTTGGAACTCCTGCTAATCATGCTGTTGTTTTCTAAACGAGGTATGCAATGTTAATCAACATATGTTATTTTAATTATATTCTACCTCTTGTCCTTGATATGAGATACACTTTATAGTTTAATCTTTAACTAAAGTAGATTCTACATTAAGGATCGGATTTAACTATAAATTGCTTCTAAATAGGGAAAAAACAATTTGCTCATATGTAATTAATGACCTACGAGTCCTTAATAACAGCCTTTCAGAGATGGCTCCACGATATATCAGAAATGAAGAAGAAGCACTTATGGTGGCATCAAATAATGACCGAACTCCTTATGCATGCTTCTGATGAAGATATGTCACAAATAATATTGATAATTGCCTCTAAACCGCTATTGATGCCCTTGCAAACAGAAGAGGATAACGGTAAAGGCACAAATGATTCTTGAAAATTCTAAGATGTTTGCTTATAATGCTTTATTATCATTATTAATATGCTTATCACATATAAAAGTTGACATTGTAGGAATCATAAATCAATCTTTACCTGAATGATGGTCACAAAATTTTTATGACAAATTTACGACGCATGTGCGAAATTTTATGACCAAAAGATCACATACTGTGAGTATATTTTTGTGCCGAAAATCCTGTAATTATAAACTAATTTTTGTGATTTGGACCGTGAATGGCGTTATTGGACAGAGTCGGAGCCCGGTACAATAACAATAGAGACACCCCTAATGATTGCTGTGAAAAATGGTGTGGTTGAAATGGTGGAGAAAATTCTGGAATTATTTCCATTGACAATTAAAGATGTGAATGAGGAAGGAAAAAACATAGTTCTATTAGCAGCAGAAAAGAGGCAGACCAGGGTGTATCAGTTCCTATGTAAAAGGAAAATCCTTAACAAAAATCTATTTCGGCAAATGGATAAAGACGGAAACAGTGCATTGCATTTGGCTGCCAGGCTTGGAGATGAGCCTTGGCTCATTCCCGGAGAAGCACTTCAGATGCAATAGGAAATCAAGTGGTTCAGTGTATGTGCCTACTGCATTTCTTCACTGTTTTTGTTCTTTTCCTAATTGTTTTTTTGTTTAGCTGAATATTCATTTTTCTGTTAAAAGGTTAGCATTCACTTATTCTAAACATAATTTTTGGTACATTCAGCATTTTAAAGTATTTTTTATTAGCTTTCTTTACTTGGCATTCTAAAAAAATTTTGGTGCAACTTTCATTTTAAAGTTATTTTTTTATTCAATAGCAAAGAGCAACTAAATTTAGGGTGCTGATTTAGAAAATTAATTTATGACAATGAGTACTACAGAAAAAAATTATTAGAAGTTGGGTGCCAAAAATTCTGAGTGCTACTGAAAAATATTTCAAAGTGATGCATCAATGCATCAAAAATTAATTTAGACTACCAAATGCTAACAGAAAGATATTCCAAAGTAATGCATGGATGCATAAAAAAATTAAATTAGGATTTTCTTAGTAGTACTGAAAATGAACATGTTGCAGTTCGTGAAGGATTCAGTACCTGCTGGTATGTTTCCGAGATACAACAGAAAGTATGAAACAGCAGATGACATCTTCAGGGAAAGCCACAAGACGCTAGTGACAAGGGGAGGAAAGTGGCTTAGTAAAACCTCACAAGCATGTTCTGTGGTGTCCACCCTGATCGCGACGGTGGCCTTCACGACGACCTCGAATGTGCCGCCAGCGTTCGGAGACCCGAAATCGGAAGACAAGACAGGGAACAAATGGTTTGCTTCCTCATCATTGGCGGCACTTTGCTTCTCCCTCATCTCCACCATTCTCTTCCTCTCTATCCTCACCTCTCGTTATCAGCCCAAAGACTTCCACAAGGAACTTCCCAGGAGGCTTATCTTTGGCATGACCACCTTGTTCCTCGCCATTGCCAACATCTGGATCACTTTCTGAGTTGGCCATGCCTTCTTGCTTAAGCAGCACTTCCACAAAAGCTATCGTATTGTTTATATCATAGCTTCATTGTTTGTCACTGCTTTTGTTTTGGAACAGTTCCCTTTATACTTTGATCTTATCACTGCCAACTTCACGAGGGTTCCTTCACCTAGCCACAAGGCCACCCCTGCCATTGAGTACCGAGCCACCACTAAGAGAGACGAAAATAAAGTTCCTAATTAACCAATCTTACTTTAAAGAGCATCGCTCATGACTTTAGAAGGCATAAAAATTCTTGAGTCCTATGTGATCGGCATTTTCCTTCTCTCAGATATATTAGTTTCTTTATACAAGCGATGACTAACGACAGCAACATGTAATATATCTTACTAGGTGGTGTCTGACTGTATGGATAACATGGAGTTATTGACAGGCAACAATTTCTCCATCGACCAAAAACAATAGCAAAAATAGTGAGCAGTGATGTGATAGAGTCTATTTTGTGTGAGAAAATATATTTAATATCGTTTGACACTTCATTTAAGCTTAATTGTATTAATTAAAGATTAAAAGTGTTAAGGAGTGATTTTATGCATTAATTGAGATTTTTTATCATTTCTTAAAATTCCCGAGTGTCTATTATTTTTAATTATGCATATCACTTTTTGGACATAGTGACGCAGGCTAAAGAAAAGCATAAGATACTATGCGTCTCAATGGCTCTCGTCGATTGAGGTCATACTAATTTGTTAATTTGTTTTTCTTTTTTCTCTCCCTAGCTTCTTTAATCGAATTATCTATGTGGTGTTTTTTCCCTGTTTAATTCCCACACACACACACACACACACACACACATATATATATATATATATATATTAATTTTTAACTGCGCTTGACTTAATCGAATTATCTTTGCAATTGGATTGGAGCCTTGTAGGATGACTCTAAATTTATCTTTTCGGCTTCAATAAATATATAATAAGTTCGAAATTTTTCTTGTATTAGCAATATATTATACAATCATATAATGGCAAGTGTTCTGTCACTTTTAATATTGAACTTCATTGTTTCAACTTCCCCTTTGTTAAAGTTGAAGATGAAACCGCTCATATAATTTATTTATGTATTTATTTATTCTGTTTGAATATTGAAGGTATTTTCTTCAATGAGTGACGGGGGTTCGTGTTGTGATTCACTTTCTGCAATGTCTTAGACCACATAGAGGATAATTATTTTCTTTCCCAACTTGATATATCTTTTTGATATTTTATTAATATAATATTAACATTATTTCCTTCCATATTTCATGTTAGCATGAAGTTTTAATATTCAACTGATCAGAATGCAAAATGAAATGAAAATTAAATTTACGAATTAAAAAGAATTACTTTATGTTAAAATTTAAAAAATAAAAATAATAAAATCAAAACCGTATCCCGTCCAAGCTGTTTCATTTCTACATGAAACACGATTATGGGCAAAATTGTCCAAGATGCAGCTTTCAACTTCTCTTTTCCCGTGAAGATCACACAGCAATGAGTATACAAGGCCGAGCAGACCCTGCCTTATATACAAAAAATTCCTTCAATTATTTAGTCCATTGAAGTTAATCGATCGTGCGAGAGGCAATGAGTTCGTTGGAGAAACTGCGTAGTGACGCCATGAGAGGAAAGTGGCGAGAAGTACTCAAGAAATACAAGAAAGAAAGCCCGCTTCGAACGGGGAAGATAACCGTTATGGGTGACACAGTGTTATACATGGCTATGTCTGGTGGGAAAGAGAGGGTGGTGGAAAAGATGGTTGACTTGTTGGTTGATGAAGAGAAAAAACGCACTCTGAATAATGTGGTGGTCACGGTGGACGGAGATGGCGAAGTAAGCAGGAACGTGAACTTCGTTCTTGGTGCTGAGAATGATAAAAAGAACACTCCTCTGCATTTAGCAGCAAAAAGGGGGTTGGGCCAAATAAACAAAACAGCAGCAGAAAGGGTGAATCTTAAGATGTGCAAGAAGATCGGTGGCGCAAACCCCTCTTTAATTGCTAGACGTAACCGCATGGGCGAGACACCCCTTTTTCTAGCAGCTCTCTATGGTAGAAAACAAGCTTTTCTTTGGCTTCATTATCTGTATGTGAAAAACTATGCAGTTTTGTCAGCCAACTTTGTTCACTACTGTATAAGGGACAATGATGATACCATTCTTCACTGTGCGATCAGAGAAGAGCATTTTGGTATATCTAAACGAACATTCAATTCTTTTACATATTATTAATGTACTTACTTATGATTAAGTACTGTGAAGTGCAGATGTGGCAATAGAAATAATTCACCTTTATAAAGATCATATGAAAGAGATGATAAGGTGCAACAGAGATGGGTTGTCTCCACTTCATCTCCTAGCAGCAAAACGTTCAGCTTTCAAAACTACTGCCCTCCATAAAGTACCAATCCTTCTTCACCCAGTTTGTTGTAAGTTATATTGTCTACGAAGAGAATGCAGTATGTACATATATGTATCAAGAGATGGGTTGCCTTTATATGTGTGTGGCTTGTTTGTTTGGATCTTTGAAGGGCTTTGGATAGTTAAGGAGAAGGATCATGCCACCACATATGAAGAATTAGAGCAAGAAGGTAAATACGCTTCCCATGTTACTCCCTAATTATTTTGTTTGTCCATACAAAATGTGCATTTATTTTAATTGGCATCAGATTGACGCCCTGACTTTAACAATGTGAATCCATTGATATTAGGAAGAGATAGGATATAGGGACAACTAATCATTTAATCTTTAAAATTTTGATTTAATTATAACTCAATCTTTCACATTTTAATTTGATACGATTCCTACCCTTCAATTTGTGTGGTTTAATATATTTGTCTTTCTACTTACTAGACCATCACTCTACTTGTGCTTTTGCCCTGCCTTATCCCACACTTGACCTATTCTTCCATGATGTGAGGTTTTGTCCCTATCTACCATCAAACGATACAACTGATAGAGATCAACGCCAAATATCCTATTTTAATTAATATTTTATTACGCACTAGTTATAGTTGTACATGTATGCACGTGTAATTTTATATGATTTTATTTATTATTTATGGTGCTAAATACACTACAAGTAAGAATAGAATGATAAAAGCACTGAAAACAAATCAGGGTGATGGATTCCAATTAATTAACCATTTTAATTATATATACGTAGATAACTTTATTTATCATTTCATTGTTTGGGTTACAATTCCAACATATATATGAAGATACGTTCGTTCTTTATATATACATATACGTTAATTCAACAACAAAATTTAGGGGAAGAATTATACTGCCTCTTGTTTTTGTTACAAGTGTCGATTGATGATTGAATTTGATTTTAAATATAAGATTTTAAATTATTTTATCTCTTAAGTTTATATTATTTTGTTACAAGTATCTATTGATTACATACATTGAAAGTTTTACGTACAATCATATTTTTGATAAAAGACGGTGTTTTAGGAAAATAACTTTATATTTATTATAAATAACTAATTTAACTAATTTTTTAATCTACTTAAATTAATTATATAACTTTTATATTAAGATTCAATCAAGTGCTAATGTTAAAAAAAATGTATTTAGGAATCAAGCGGGATAGACTGACAAATTTTGTGACCTCATTTAATTTGCAGAAAATAAAAAAGGCTTTTTGTTTAAGCTTGAGGGGAAATGTCGCTTGCCGCAGCTCTCGAAATTCCTCGTGGGACTACGCCTCGTGGGACTACTCCTGGTTTTCTTATTTTCTGGAGCAGGTATGCAATGTTAATCTACATGTTTTATTTTAATTACATTCTCCCTCCAATCCTTGATAAGAATTACACTTTATAGTTTAATTTTTAATAAAAGTAGATTCAACATGACCGAAGGGTTTTTAACTATGAATTGCTTCGAACAAATATATTTTTTGGGGAAAAACATTTTGACCCTGTATAATTAATTACCTACGAATCGTTAATAGTCTTTCAGAGATGGCTACATAATATACCAGAAATGAAGAAGAGGCACACAGGGTGGCATCAAATAATGACCAAACTCCTTTCAATATGTTTCTGATGAAGATATGTCACAAATAATATTGAGAAACGTCTCTGAACGGCAATCAAAGTGCTTGCAAACAACAGAGGATAACGGTAAAAAAAAAAAAAGATTCATGTGAAAACTCCAAGATGTTTGCTTGTAAAGCTTTATTATCATTATTAGTAAAAAAATTTATGTCAAATTTATGACGCATGTGTGAATTTTCTATAACCAAAGGATCACACAGTCAATACTATGAGTATATTTTTGTGCCAAAAATCCTGTAATTATAAACTAATTTTTGTGATTTGTACTGTGCATGAATGGTGTTGATGCATAGACCGGGAGTCAAGGACGACACCGACGTCTGGTACAATAACAATAGAGACACCCCTAATGATTGCTGTGAAGAATGGTGTGGTAGAAATGGTGGAGAAAATTATGAAATTATTTCCGTCAAGGATTAAAGATGTGAATGCTGATGGAAAGAACATATTTCTACTAGCTGCAGAATATAGGCAAATAGAGGTATTCATGTTTTTATTCAGGCAGGAATGGCTCAAGGAAAGCCTGTTAGGGAAAGTAGATAAAGATGGAAACTATGCATTGCACCTAGCCGCAGGGCTTCGAGTTATTGAGTCTGATTGGCTCGATCTTGGTGAAGCACTCTATTTTGGAAAGGAAATCGCCTGGTTTCGAGTGCGTATCTATCTATTTGCTATGTAAATAAGGTCATCAACATGAAATTTAAAAAACTCATCGATAAATTCTTATTGATGAATAAACTAAGTTATATCACATATTTTGAAGATTTATTTAACATTAAAATGTAACGTTCTCTTTGAGCCTTTGAATACACCCTAACCGGCTAATCTTGAGGGACTTAAATCACTTAAATTTTTCCATATAAAAAGCATGCATGGTAAGCGGATTATATGCATATATGTTGACACAGGTTGTGCAAGCTGCAATGCCTCCTGATTTGTGGGGGAGCTTCAATAGGAAAATGGAGACGCCAGAAGACATCTTCACAGAGAGTCACAAGGAACTTAAGAAAAGCGAGGGAGAGTGGGTGGCTAAAACCTAGAAAGCATGTTCTGTAGTGTCAACCCTTGTTGTGTCGGTGGCCTTCGCCACACGTACCAGTGTACCAGGCGGTTACGAAGGTGACAATGGCTACGCAACCCTTAGAAACAAGCCACAAGCATTCAAAACTTTCAGAGAGTCTTCATTTTTAGCCCTCTTCTTCTCTCTCATTTCCACCATTTGCTTTCTGTCTATAGTTGCTTCTGAATCTGCTCGCTCTTTGGGATACGTTCCTGCCAAATTTTTCTATGGTATCTACTCCATGTTTGGCTCCATTGTTTGTTTGTGGATCTCTTTCTGTGCTGCTGATTTCTTCATCCTCCATGACGACCCTCAGAAATTGCACAAGGCTCTTCCAACTTATATTTGGCTGACATGTGGGGTCATCCTTTTGGTTTTCTTACAGCTCCCCATATTCCTTGGTCCCACCAGATTGCCTGGATTTCTACGGAGTGCACTTCTAGGGATTCCTGGCCCTAGCAGCAAAGCCACTCGTCTCATTGAATACAGAAAGACCAGAACAACGAAAACGGAACAGATTTGAACCACCAAAATTAAGTGCATGTTTTGGATGTATTATTTCTAAACCACCAACCTCCATCACTTTTACTTTGAACCACCAAAATTCTGTTTGTGATTTTGTGTTTTGTTCTTTCACTTTCTCTGTGTTTTTTGCTTCCGCATGTGATATTAATCAATTCTTTGTGTAATTGTTAGGGTTACTTTAGAGAAAAATTTATGAAATCGAGAGATAAAGTGGACTAAGGACTTATATTTAAGATAAAAATAATTGTCTTATCTAACTATTATATTAAAAGATGGAAAATACAATTTATTATAAAAAATTATAAGTCATACAAGGATGATCTGCCAAGTCAACTTTCATATTTTGCCTACATAAAGGACGTCTGTAACTTTAAAATCCATCCTAGAGCATTTTATTGAAGAATGAATGGTTAGTCACTTTAAGTTTCCCTCAAAAAATAATTGAAGTAATGTAGTAAAACTATTCACTTTGAGGAACCGAAAATGGAATTAAATTCTAGTAAATAAATGCAAACAACCTAAACTAAAAATTAATTTGAGAAATTCCTAAATAACTTATGAATTAAACTAAAATAAAAAAATTTATTGGTATTTTTACATGAAAATGATTAAAACGAATTATGGCAAAATGAAGGGAAAGAAAGAAAAATATAAATGAAACACACAAATAAACGATGATAATAATCAATCCTCCAAATGAACAACACAGACAATCCTCGCTTCAATAAATAGGGGAGTTAAAATAATATATTAAGAATTATAATTATGCTTTAATTCAACAATCGAGCCATCTTAAGTTGTCACATGATATTTTCCGAAAATTCCAAATTTCTGACTGCAACCGGAATAGTAAAATGAAATTAAGGATGATAAAATCAATATTTAATTGTAACTCTTAAATTCAAAATAACAGAATTACAACTGGTAAGAGATAATGTGATCTAAAATTCTAAGTTACCTTATAAAATCACAAAATATCAAGTTTAAGATCAATACAAATGTCATCACACAACATTATGATTGAAATTAAAGTTATAATTAGTTCAATATCTAATGCTAAATAATAACAAACCACAATAATCTCCGGAATATAATTAAATTAAATAATAAAAATTGTTTCAATAATCAGAAGCACTATCTCAAGACTTGGGAATTGTTAAGCAATTATTGGATAGAGAATTAAAATAACTAAAACTCCTCTTTGAAGACTCAAACTCCTGTCATTGTTGTAGAATTGAAGAATTATAAAACTAGCTATGCTTTGCCGTGTAAAATTCCAGAAATCCACAGCTGGAGCTCTCACAGCAACGGAGAAAACTGGGAATGGCGATAAGCGACGGACGAAGCTGGGCGTGGTCTGTGGCGCGATGGATGAAGCAAGTGAGGTCTGAATCGGTGATGACAGCGAATGGCGGACAAAGCTTGGGTCTGTGGAACAGGGTGTCGGCGAGGTGAAGTCTCTGGACCAGCTGGAGGCTCAGACGGCAGCGTGGGAGAGATCAGGTGGCCGAGCGACGTGCTCCAGGAGGCGGCGTGGGAATGAATGAATGAATGAATGAATGGATGGATGAATGATTGAGCGAAGCTGGGAGCGAGGGAGCTGAAGGCGAATGAATGAACGGATGATTAAAAATTGGATGAATAGTGGTGGCTGTGTGAATATGGAGAGAATGGATGAAGCTGGCGGTGGCTTATGTGGAGGTGGATATGGCGTGAATGAATGGTTGGGGTTTCTGTGAATTAATGAATGAATGGAAGAAGCTCCAGGCCGCCGCTCTCTTGTGTGTGTGTGAATGAATTTTAAAGTTCACAGGAGACGGCTGCTGTGTGTCGAAGATGATACTGCAAGAGGTCCCTAATGTCCCCAAAAATCTGACCTAACAAACCTCTATAAAATAAAATAACAAAATAAAAAAAACACAAAACAAACATAAAATAAATGGACTTAAGAGTTTGATCCTTATTTACAATTTTTTAAATTTATCTTTTCATCACAATTTCTTTTAAGGGTACTTTTAATTTCATATAATTCCATTAATAATAATTAATGCAATTAAACTCAATAAAAACCTAAAAATAACACTAAAATCCCCTCAATGCTACAAATTCACTAGATAAAATATTATTAATTCACTCATTTAGATAAGTGTGCCCAGGATATGAATTTTCGAAAGAGAAGACAAGGAATCTGGAAATTAGCATGGGAAAGGCATAACAGTCGTATTCTTTGAATAAATTTTATTAGTCGGCACAGACAGTCTATGCTATGATTTTTCCTACATAGAGGACTCATTAATTAAGTTTATTGAAATGAGAGATAAGAATGACTTCAGCTGATATTCCTAAAATAAATTATAGATTTCTAGAATTAGCCCAAATTTTGGGAAATATCAAGTTGAAGTAAAAATGAGTTTGAGTTTTGAAGCCGAAAAATCCCTAGCTATATTCTCAATGGAATCTAAGATAGTTTAAATCCGTTGAAAGAAAGGAGTTTATGAATTTCGATAAAATTTACGGAATCCAATAAGAATTTACCGATTTCGATATTTTTACAAATCTCGAAATGCTTTTTACGGATTTTAATATGCTTTTATCTGGACTTACGAATACTGTCAGAGAAAGATTTCCCATGAGGGACAAGCATTCATAAAGCAGGATATTGCATTTTTTTTAAAGCAGGATAATTGAAGGAAAGTATAAGTGTTAAATTAATGTTTAATTTTTGTTGGCATAATAAAATAATGTATAACTGCTACCTGAGAAATACACCATTTGTCAGCACAGTGCAAACTGATAAAGGACCCATGACCTTTGACCATTCGGTAAGGAAGGATCGTTACAAGAAGAAAAAAAGGGAATATGGTTGAATTTTTCACTCAAAATATTTTTCAGTACAACTAAAAGTAAACTTTACTGTAATTTTGTTTTCAAATTTTTTTAATTAGCACTCAGCCCTCTAAAATAATTTTGGCATGATTTTACTCCTAAAGTATTTTCTCAATGGTACTCAATGCCATAAAAGTTTGCACATTGCATTAAAAAATAATTCAATATGGTCATTATTATTGAGAAAATATTTTAAGGAATAAAGTGCGCCAAAATTATTTATATTTCTGTGTTCTATTAAAAAACATCTTGAGGACAAAATTATACCAAAATTAATGCTGAGTGCTAATGAAAAAATATTTGTAAGTGTAAAATTTCATATTAAAAAAAGAACAAGGCACTAACGCTAAAAAGCACCTCTTACCAAAAAAACTTCAAAGAGCAACAAAAGATAAATATAAAATTACAAAATCCAGATCATGAGAAGATTCAGATAGGATCCAATGTTTTTCTATGTAAATGCAAAACTTATTTATTAAGGAAATGATAAATATAAAAAACTTCCATTCACTTTATGAGTTATGCTGTTAATCACCTTCCATACCTTTAGAAATTCAAGACTTCAACTCTAATTTTGACCATTAACTTCCCTTCTCTTAACAAGTAGAGAAGAAATTCATTGATAATAAAATAATGTTCACAAAAGATTGATCCAACCTTTCAAGGGAATTACACCTGTCCTAAAAGCCTTCTCTTTCTCCTTGCTAAAAAAGTGTTTACTCAAATACTGTATCCGGGCAACGGAATTGCCAACAACAGCGACAAGGAAAGGCTGAGGTACGAAGTCGCTCGAGCGTCCCTTGCGCTCAGTCCCTTCAAAGGCCGGTTTCTTTCCGACCCATTCTAGTCCGATTGGGTTGGTGTGAACTCAGCTGTACTCAATTCATTGGATGCCTTATGTAACAGCCTGTAAGGAATGAGAACATTACAGCTCCTGACATGCTTTAAAAATTTAATGCATCCAGGAGCTTCAGCACCAGATTTTCATGTTTCTCCACTTGCATACGCTCAAAGAAAACTTTCAAAGCCTTTCTGCCAATTTTGCTAATGCACTGAAGATTATTTGCTATCTTCATCGTCATCCCAGCTGCTGCAGACTCCAAAAGAGGCATAGTGACACCGTTTCCCATCTTTCACATATCACAGGTTCAACCAAATTGCCGGTTATGCTCAGAAGAGATTTGGTGTTAAGACCATTGCTAGAGTCTATTTTTTCCTTCTAGAGTAGTGTCTTTCTCTTTTTCAGAGGAACTTGCACTTGAGCCTGCCACAGAAGATTCACCATCATGTTTCCCACCGTTCACTCAACCTGAATTGCCTTCAGCCTAAAGAGTCTGAGTCATTTCTATTATTTACTATTAGTTGATTTCTCATTTCCTTCATCGCCATCGCTCCTTTCCTCATCAGAATCATCAGTACCACTTTCATTTAACTTCCTATTTCCCATCCATATCTTATCTTCTTTGCATCTGCTCCATCTTTTGCAAAATCTGCAACCTTTCTCTTGCCATTGATAGACATCAAAGCCTCCTTCAACGACTCAGCAGCCCATCACTCAGACCCCCCCCCATATTTTACCACATGCTTGTGTGCTTCGCCATCCCAGCAGCCACACCATATTTCCATTACTGCATTAAGAATTTAAAATTGCGCAGAAACCGAAGTCACAAAAATCCTCCCTATTTGTTTTCATCAGCCAACAATAAACAATCAGACTCCCAAAAATCACGGTGGTAAACTCAGAAGATTCTGCGTCATATATATCCTTTCCCGTCATGGCGCGGAGAAAGATGCAATATTCTTCAAGAAACTTCAAGAACAGTACAAGAAAATGCTATAAGGAGAAGAATCACGACAGAAATAATTCAAAAACCTTGATCTTTATTGAAGAAAAACACTGAATCATCGCTGTCTATCGTGGACGATGACTTCGACTTGCTTGAACGGTGTAAACAGCAACAGCTCTATAGGAGAGGTAAAAGAAAATGGTCGTGGGTTCGCTTGTGGTCCAGGGGTCGTGTCAGAGGAGGCGTCTTGTTGCTCGAGTCTGATCTGTCAAAATCCATATTCCTTCAAGTGAACTCTTGGACCATTTCTTGGAATTCCGATTCGTTCTATGGCTCTCTCGATGTCTTGGGGCTGTCTTCTTGAGTTTAAGCCCATAATATTGAAGACTCATAATTAGGGGTTGTAAAACGGGGGCCCAACCCGTTTTTACTTTTTTTTTAAATACATATTTTTTATGTTTTTATCCTAATATTTTTTTAAAAAACAATATTAAATTCTATTTTTAAAAAATTATTGAAAATTTATTAATACTATTTGAAAGAAAAAAAATTAGTTTTTTAAAAAAATTGGTGGGGATTGGCGGCGGCAGGCTCAAATTGCATTTTTGCAACCTGTTGGGGTGGCGGGTTAGCGAGCCAACCAACCCGTGTGGGCCAGCCTGCATTCTCACCCCTACTCATAATAAGCCAGATCTGATGTCATGTTAACAAATAGAGAAGAAATTCATTGATAACAATAGCGTTTACAAGATATTGATCTACAATTACTCTTTGTTCTCAGGGACTTCTTAAGGAAGATCCATATTAACCTTTCTCTAAAGACAAACCCATGTTATCTTTTTTCTTTACATTGATGGGGACTCCACCTCCTTTCACATTAATCATAATGCTCAGGCCCTATATTTATAGAGCATGTGCACCTAATGATCTTAACTAACTTAATTAAGTAAGATCACATGTTTTATTTCCAACACCTTCATCAAAATTGCAGATAAATTTAATAGTTTATGCATCTATTTTTTTTTTGGCTGAGCAATATGCCATATCACTACAATACAATAAATGTGTACTTGGACTTGGAATTGATACGGAATTGTAAGTATTTTAACTATTTTATTATGATTAAAATAATTTAGAAGTATTTAAAAAATGACACTTGGTGTTGTTATGTTGGATTCAAAGAATCCTCAGTGTCGAAGAAACTATGGATCGATTTAGTTTTGGCTACCCTGTTTCCGGGAATGCCGTTTCTGGGATCAATTACGGAAGAAAAGATATGGAGATTTGCTTACACATCCATATCATCTCAAGCTTCTTTTTGAAAGAGAAAGCGATTGTATTTGTACCGTTCTGCATGACTTCAATTACAAAAGTATCGACTGTGATCTCGTTGGGTGCTAAAATTAAAAGCCGTTTAAATTTATTTTAAAAATTTTCGTTTAAAAGCTGTACTATCTCAGAATTTTTTTTTGGATTTAATGTTGTTATGAAAGTTTCAAAACTTAACAATATAACCTTACATTGTTAAAAAGTTAATATTAATAGTTAAAAATTGTTGCAGACCATTGATATTTTTAATAATAAAGAATAACATTGTTTTTAACACTTTCTTCTTCTTCTTTTGAGAGTGGGAGTTATGATCAGAATATTTTCCTCCGCTAACTGGTTTTGCGACTAATCTTGAACTTTACCGGAATTGGCAGTTTTACGAATAAAACCGGTCTGAATAAAATCAAAAAAGAAAGGCGGAAAATAATGAAGACGACAAAAGAAAATCAAAGGCAAAGAACGAAGGAACAAACAAAAAAAGCACAAATGGAAGAAGGAAAATGAAAAATAATAAAGAAGAATAAAAGGAAAGAGAAAAGCGCAAGGAATAAGATGAATGTTGTCATCAATCCTTCTTTTCCTATTTTTTTAATTACATAGGCAAGCTAAATTTGAAATAAGGAAAATAAAAGATACTAACTACTCAACTGGGGGGCAAGCTCCTCACAAATGATTGATCAAGTAGGAAATGCTCCCTACAACTTGGTGGTGCATTCCAAAGGAGGCATGTTTAAGTGTCTCCATGGCAAACTTCCTTGGACAGCGTATAAGCACACATCAAAGTTTCCCTAGGTATGTGAAACAACTCCACATTCCAGCTTCCATAAAGAAGGTGACGAGTGGTGTAATACCTCTCATATCTTCATCATATTATCCATTAGAGACCTTAATTAGATCACTTGAGGTCATTATATAAGCTAGAATTAGTTATCTAAGTGAATTTCAAAACCCACTTTAACTATTGTTTATTAAAAACTTAAACATCTTGGGCCAAACTTTCATAATTTACAACTAATTCTAGAAAACATTACTTTATGTGATCTTGGTCTCTAAACAAAGCTTGTTTCATGGTTCATTAGAGAAAAATAATCCTTGAACCAAATAAATTCCAAACCAAGTTGAAAAGGCTTGGAAAAATCACTATTCACTTGGTCTTGGCAGAGGAATTTCGCCCCGACCAACTCTTGTTTTCGTCACGGTGAACTTTTGAACTTAGGGAAAAAGTTGCTCTCTGACCACTTTCGCCCCGGCGAACTTCTACTTTTGTCCCGGCGAACTTCTCCAGAACATAATGAATTCTTCTCGGACCACTTTCGTCGCGGCCAATATTAAATTTCGTCGCGGCCAACGTTCGCTATCAGATTTTCTGCTGAACTTCAAAAATCCATAACGTTTTGTACAAAACTCCAAATGAGGCAAATTAGGACTCTATAGAAAGCTTATGAAGAGATCTATATGCTTGAAAAATTTCAGAGCAATTGGACTTCATTTTCTCAAAATTTACCATAGAGACCTATTAAAGGGCTTTTAAATCCCTTTTTCACCACTTTGCATGCTCAATTGCAATTTCTTCATAAATCTCACATCATAAGCCTCTTACTTTCATTACATAGCACCAAAATGACTTAGTATAGGATTTTAATTTACATTCCTCCAAGAACTCATAAAAATGTATACATGCTCATCAACCATGAAATCAATATGTCAAGTGCAAGCTTTCCTT
>JANTPZ010040062.1:0-10691 GCA_025593235.1 Vachellia pachyceras | reverse complement strand
GCTGGTAAAATGATTTTTCGTTGCAACTGGAAACTGTTGGGAGGGGAGAAGGGGGGCTGTTGGTAACGGGTAACCCGTTACCCGCACCAACCCACCCGTTTTGACCCGTACCCGTTTGCACGGGCCAAAACGGGTTTACCCACGGGTACGGGCTGCCCCGTACCCGTGGGACTCTTCACGGGCGGGACACGGGTTGCACCACGGGGCAACCCCGCCCGCCCGTTGCTCTCCCCTATTCTTAACTATGGCTGTTCTCGTGGCATGCTATATTCAGCTATTATCGTATCCATGGCGCGTGAAAGAGGGAGGTCAACCTTCTCACCACAATCTTAAGGTTTGAATTTCAATGAGAACGAGGACTTAGGATTTGGGTCGGAATAGATCCTTTGAGGTTCCTCTTAAGCTCCCCTAAAGTTTTGATTGGGATCCTCTTCGAGGTCTCTCTCAGGTTCCCCATGAGGATCTTCCTCAAGATCCTCCTCAAAGCCCTCTTCAAACGGTTCTTTCTTAAAATCCTCTTTGAATTTTTGTTCAGGATCCCCGTTTAAGAATATTGTCACCAATGTATTCAAAGTGAACTGGTCCATAAGACAGTGCTTCAATGCTATCTGAGATTTCTTGCCTCATTTAATTTTCTGAAAAAAATGAACTTAAAATCATTATTTAGAAGAAATTTTCAAGAAATCTTAAGCTAAGCACTGATTTTCATAAAAAACAAATCCTGAATTGCCTGTGAAAGTAGGCAAATAGCATATCAAAATGAAGGCTAGGATTTTCAGGAACAAATCGTGTCTCATTTAGAGCATACACGCGCCTGCAAGCACCCTTAGAAGTAAAATTCCAGAAAAAATTCGCAAAATGGGACAAAGCCCACTCTCGGAGGTGGAGCGTGTAAACCACGCGCCGCCTCAATGTCATCCTTTCCGTACACGCGCCGCATAACTGGATTCCACGCGCCATCACTAGTCGAAAGGTGTGGTCCATGTGTCCCAATGACGTGCCAAGTGGCCTCACGCGCGACATTGCTTCCCCTTTTATTTTATTATTTATTTTTTTGCCTTTTTTTTGGGCCTATCTGGCTCAGTATGCGTCTCCTTTTTTTTAATTTTTTTGATATGGGCCTCTCTAGTCTAGTCCGCTTTTTATTATATATATATATTTTTTGGTCTGGGCCTCTCTGGCCCATCCACCCTTTTTTATTATTTTTTCGGTCTGGGCCTCTTTGGCCCAGTCAGCCTTCCTTTTTATTTTTTTATTTTTTTGTGTGCTAAATGATGCTGTTTCGAGCATCCAGCAGGTTAACCTACCCGAATCTCGCCCCACGCCTCAACCCGGTTCCTCTCCCCCTCAGCCGCCGCTGCTTCCTTTTTTTTTTAAATTTTCGACGGTTACTGTTCCTATCTTCGCTGATGCGTATTTCGACCATATCTTCGCTGTTTGAAGTCCGTTTTTCGTGTTCTAGGTGTCCATTTCATCGTTTTGACGAGATCTACATAGTGGGAGCACTTTTAGAGCCTAATTATTTCTCCTTTTTTGAAAAAGGTGATGGAATTTGTAACTCATTTTTCCTCCGTAACTCCGTCGTCCGGTTTCCATTTTACGCGTTCTTGGTCTCCTCGTTCTTGTCTTGAAGGTATCTACCCTATGGACATGTTTTCTAAGCCTAAAGATGTCGTATTCCAAGAGCCCAGATCTGGATCTCCGTTCTTGGGTTTCATTTTCCCGTTTTCATTGTTTCGATTTAGAGGCATATAATTTCAAACCATATGTACACATAAATCACAGACATGCTTGAAATCTAAACCGAAAAACAAAACAGCATGCTATACAAGAAAGCAAGAAATATACATACACATATATCTCAATTGAACATGCTTGCGGAAATTCATGAACAGTGAGTAATTACCATAGAATATGTATGGTAAGCAAGAGATCATGGTAATGGATATACTTTAATCATACACTCAAATTTTCATGATTAAACTAGCAATAGTTCATATCTGCGTGGAAGAGAAATGCCTCAGGAACCTAATAGTTCTGATACCACTGAAGGATTTTGCGCGTACTTGGAGATGTCGAATTACAAATCTGCAGATACCCACGTGGAATTTGGATCACAATGGTGGATCCAAACACAAGACACAGCAAAAGCACCGAAGGTAAGAGAAGAGGAGATGAGAGGGTTCTCTTCAAGAGAAAGGGAATGGAGAAGACTTGTTTTCTTTGTGCATTATATCTGCTCTTTTTTGGGGAACCACTTCCCCATATGTATATCTTCCCACAAGAGTCCATGTTTACGCATTTGACCTAGCCCATGGATTTGGGCCTAATCTATCAAGGGTGGCCCATATTCCAACAAATCCAACCCCATGTTAATTTCCCAAAAGTTTGGTGACTATTAGACCATCAAACTACTATGCATGATAGTGCAGTGCATAAAAATGTATAATACATATAACTAGTTTACATAGCATGCACTATAACATCTCAAAATTTTTCATTATTCCAAAATTTTGAATATAATCATAAAATACTTATTTTATGATAGTCAGGAAGTTATTTTGTAATTATTTGAGTAATATGAATTTACTCAAGTATAATTTATTAAAATAAAAAAAATCAGGTTATGAAAAAAAATAAAAATAATAAAGAAAAAGAAAATGAAGGAAAATGAAATCATTGGGTAATTTGTTGTAATTTTATCCTTCGGGTCATCCGTGCAACTTCAGTCAAATAATTTATCTTAGATCGTGTGAGAGGGAGGGGGTCGGATTTTTCACATTGGTGTCTTGATTCTCTGCTCGTGACTTCATGTTCCAAATTTTGGAGCTAGTTTAGGAGCTCAACCTTCCAATCACTAAATTTTCTTCATGAAAGTTATTCTTGCTATGTAGATCAATCTAATAGTATAACTTATTAGTGCGATAGAGCAGATTTTTTGTTTAGATTTGGATGAAGCATTGAGTTTTGATAATAGATGCCTATAGGATTGTAGAGTTAAAATATTAATATATTTTGATCGATTTAGTTTTGCCTTTTCGCTGCTTCAAGAATTTAAGATAATTGTTTTACAAAATTATTTATGATTTGAGACAAATATAATATATATACACCATTTAAATTTGAGTTTTATAATTGCATTAATTCATTGGAGCACGTGTTAAGACGTCTGATAAGGTTTGGAGATTTAAGCCTTCTCCTCAGTAATTTGTTGATTATATGTCTATTGCTACCTCAGTAATTTGTTGATTATATGTCTATTGCTACTGTATGACTCATGTTTCTAAAGTATTATGATATTTTAATACTTTAAGTCATGTAATTTTGGGATTATGTTTATAGCATACCATAGGCCCCTAATTCAATATGATGAAATTATTATTTTTGTAATCACAAACTTGCGTTTTATCATATACTTTTTATAATAAATAATAGTTGCGAAATATGAAAGTTGGGCTTAAAGTGGAATGTAAATCCGAATTTTGAAGGTTGAGGTCCATTCCTATGAGATTGATTTTTATAGCATGGTTTGGAAGAAGTGACTTAGTAAAGTTTTATTATCCATGATAGTATTGAAATAGTTAATTTACCATTTTCTATCATTGGTAAATTTTGAAAGGGGAGTTCAATGCCTTTAAATATGATAAATTATTTACATGTTATAAGATTAATTAATGGTTTAGGAAAATCGTTGTTACAATTTGGTATCAGATTCTAAGATTATGCAATGTGTTACATTGCGTTGCATATAATGTCAATATGCATTCTTCACACATAACCTTCTTTGTATTTCATTAGTTTGAATGGTTGTACTCACTTTTCCTTTCCTTTGATGGGTTATGTCTTTAAAAGGGGAGGATGGATAAGAAACGAGGAGAATGGTTGTACTCACGTGGGTCACAACACTTATAATGCAAATGATAACATTTGTAAATGTATTAACAATTTCAATAACATTATAACATAAGTTTTAATCATTGACTATCGTAAACACCCTATTTTGTCTAAGCCCCACAAAAATAATAATAATTGGGAAAAAAATCCTCCCTGATCATTTCATATGATTTGGGAAAATCTCCTTTAAAAAGTGTCATTTATAATGACATTTTTGCAATTGAGATTTAGAGAAGTTTTCCTTACAATAATTTTAGAGAAAATCTTATTTATGATTGTTGTCTTCCGAATTAAGGAATATCATTAAAAAATAAAAATGTATTAACAATGATCGGGTCTAGATTAGGAAAGTATGATTCTTGCTTATCAAAAAAAATAAAAATGAAAATTATTAAAAGACCCTAGTTTATGTTGATTAGTTTCAAATTAGGTAAATTCTTGAATAGAAACATGTTAAAAAATTAAAACTAAAAAGATGGTGTATCAATGAGCAAATGATAATTGTTACTTATAAAAATGAAAGTAAGGTAAGGTTGAGGCAGGGGAAAAGAGGCAATGAAAAAGTGTAAGAGAAACAACAACCCGCTTCTTCATCCTACATTATCATTATGTTTTCACTAATTGTTTTAAGCTGTATGGAATCCTCATGTATACTAATATGGGTTGCTCATTTTATCTTATAATTTTGTTCCAATTTTTTTTAAATGAAAATAAAATGAAAAGAGTTCTCTATTTTATAAAAAAATAAAATTTTAAAATGTTCTATGCTGTGTGAGGTTTTTAGAACCTCCTCAAGTAAAAACAATTATATTTCCAGGAGGAGATTACTAAGTGACATGCATTTATACCCCCAAACCACATGGGTTTTGATCTAGAAGGTATGTAGGCCTTAGACTCTCATCATAGGTCAAGTCCAATTTTGTAAATAAATCATGTTCCCTCGTTCTTTGTAAATAAACAATTTTCCTCTTTTGTTTGTATTTGTATGCATTCTATTTTTTTATAATTATAATATTTTAAAATGTCATATTATTCTTAATAGTCATTTTAGAGCACCTGTTCTCATGAATAGGTATTGTGGGATGCTTAACACTTTCCCATGCACAACCGACTCTCAAACCTTATATGGTTTAAGTAGAGCGCTTTATTTTTAGGTTTCTGAAATCCTTTCAAAATTTTGGTAGCGACTCTTTTATTTTTCCTTCTCTCTAAGGGGGATCGAAATTCGGACGTGACAACTATACTTGCAATGTGGATAACAACATCTGTAAAGATATTTATAATTTCAATAGCAACATTTACTACTACAATAAACAAATATCATATTAGTAGAAATTTAATTAATTGGGTGTGGGTGTGGGAAGTTATTTACACTTGCCAATTTTTACATGTAAGAATGTAATGTTTTAATCATTGATTACACTTGTAATATAAATAACTGATATATTGACAATTTCAATAACTTTATTTGATGCTACTTTTAAAGAGTTTCACATTTGATGAAAGTAACTTATTTGGTGAGAGTGCGGGTAATTGATGACATATAGGTTCCATACTTTTATATTTATATTGAACATTCATTTTTATTTATTTATGTAATTATATAATTTTTATGAATTACATCTCCATGAAATACTTTGTCATTAATTTATTATTTCATTTTAATATTGTTAATTAGCACTATTATAGGAGGCCATAAGTTTCAAAATAAAATACATTTAATTTAGGAAAATCCTTATTAAATGAAATGCACAAATTCTTATTCAGATATACACTTTTTTCAAATATATAATAAGCCGATATGCCATATTAGATATTTTTTAATGTAGTTAAAAGACCATAATACCTTTTTATCATTAAAAACAAAATTTGAAGTTACGTGTGCGTTAATTTTTTAATCACAAATTCTCTTTACCTAATGCAAAAATTTACGTCTTTTTGAATTACTGAGATCTCAACTTTTAGTTTTGAGTTGACTTTAAATAATATTGAGAGTATATTCTGATAATTTCTTTTTTAACCATAACTTATGAATTACTATTTTGTTTTGAATTTTTGCAAAAAAAATTCTATGAAAGGTTTACACAAAAATTTTGCTTTGAACAACAATTTGTAGATTGCTATTTTGATTTTAAATTTTTTACTATTTTGTTATTAATTTTTTACTATTTTATTTATTTTTTATTTGTAAAATACAATTGAGCAACAAAAGTATATGAACATTTTAGTAATTATTATGGCGAAGAATAATTGTCTTATAGGACTTTCCAAGAAAATTAAAAAAATAAAGGGAAGACATGAAGTAAGGAGGAAATATCTTATCGAAAAATGGCAAGGAGAAAATGGTTAGACCAAAAAAGGAGAAAAATGAAAAGGGTATATATGTAAAATTACAAAATTAAAAAAAATACCGAATAAGTCCTATATGCTTTATTAGGAATTTGATAAAAGTGTAGTTTAAATTAGAATTTGTGTGTTTTGATTTGATGTAATTTAATATCTTAACAAAATACAATCTTTTGTTATTTAGTTATTTATTATTTTTTAATAATTTTGTTTGGTGTCTATAATATTTTATTGGTTTTTACATATATTGAGTATTTTTTATAAATAATATTTAATGATATATTATTCATATTATTTTGATTAATTTAATCAAACTATTTTATTTTTATATTTACTTATTCAATACTTTATTTGATTGATTAATAAATACTCATTAAATGGAGTATAATCATTTGCACTGTTTTTTTTACTTATCCTATTATCATTTTAACCTATCAAACATAAATTTTTTCATCAAATTATTTTATCTACCAAACATGTTTAAGGCCCGTTTGAAAATTCTATTTGAAGCCTATGTTTTGTTGTAAAATTTATATTTTATTTAAGTACTCATATATTTTAGAAAAACTATTTTGGAGATAAAATTTAGATTTCAAATCTAGGTTTTGAAAAGCTATTTTATTGTCAAATCATACATTAAGCATATTTTAGGAACATGATGGATAAATGCTTTTACCATTTACAAGATAAATGTATGAAATAGATTATTTTATTTTCTGAAAAAACATTATTGAATATACGTTTGACTTTTCCAAGCGTGGTTCTAAATAGAGACACTCTCTCTTAATAAATTTTCTCTTTCTCATTTTTTTCTATTTCTTCTTTCTTACTTACTTTTTGTCTTTGAATTCTGTAAAGGTCAATAACTTACAAAAACACAATAAATTTTTTTTTAAAAAAATAGATTTTGCCTCGAAATCTATAAAAGCTGTTATCTAAAATCTATGTTTTACCTTAAATTTCGTAAAAATTATTTTTAACTAACTCTAAAAATTTTCCATTCCATTCGGCCACATTCCATTACCTTTCAACTTTCAATTGAGTGCTCTTATTCTTGTTAAATTAATAATTAATTAATAACTGATAAATTATAATAATTAACGAATTAATGTGTATAGCTGAAACCCGAAATGATGGCGGGAAGACAATAGCTGAAACCTGAGATGATGGCGGGAAGACAAATTCGCATTGTTCCCGCCATGTGGAAAGCCTACCTTCTGTCAATATTCAGTTCCCCAAACGGCCAAACCAGTGAGGCAAACTGAGAGTGGGAAAATGGCGGACGATGAAAAAGATAGCTTGATGCGACCAGAATTTCCGACCGGTCGGGTGAAGAAAATCATGAAGCTTGATCCAGAAGTCCAAAGGGTAAGTTCAGAAGCCTTGTTTCTGGTATCTTGCTCCACCGAGCTCTTCCTCCGATTCCTGGCTGAAAAGTCTGCCCAAGTTTCCATCGAGAAGAAGCGCAAGACCGTGAAGGTTGAACACTTGAGAATCGCCGTCAAGAGGCATCAACCAACCAGCGATTTTCTGCTTGATTCGCTTCCTCTGCCCTCTCGGCCCGTTGATCGCCCCACCAAAGATCGTAGCCAGTCTGGCCCTGCTGCTGATAAGCCGCCTCCACCAGGTACTCGCCGTATCGATCATTTCTTCCGAAATCCAGAACAAGAAGCTCCAGGAGAAGAAGCGCCAGAACCTATAGATGAGCCTTAGGTTATGACCAGACGGAACGAACAAGAAGGGGGCAGAGAGAGGGAGAGTTATTTTGCGTCACACCTTGACTCAAGCTGAGATGACTTTTCAAGATGAGATTCAGATCACCATAAACAGATGTTCTCTTTGTGCAACGTCATTAGATTAGTCTATCATGGTTTTTGGATTATGGTTATAATGCACATATTTTCTGAAGGGATACTATATATGTCCTGCCATCCAAGAACGGCCTATTTTCAGAGTCATAGGAGAATATTTGTTATCTGATGTCAATTTGCAAGCTTAACATAATACTGATGCACTTCTTTTTTGACGTTTCCTTCTATATGGGCATACAAAGGCTTGAACTATAAGCATTGCCGGCAGATTTGATCCTTTAAACTAATTTGGCACCCGAGCCTATGGTGTATTGTGTATTTATCTGCAAAAACACAATATTAAAATTTCTTAACAGTAACACCTGTGATTGTGCATGCCTCTACCTATGATGCGCTGTGGACAGCTGAACCATGTGGTGTTGTGATCTACTTAAAGCTATCAATCTTATATTATACTTAGATAGATATGGATGTTTGATTCAATATAAATGAAATTCCTTTGGTTAGTATAGATGTTTAGGATCAAAGGAATCATGTGATGATTGATTGCTATTTTAAGAACCGTTTTTTAAAGTTCTGTATCTTTTATGGTTTCAATATGAAAGGGAAGTTTTCTTAATCAAACCCACTAACCTGAAAGGGGTTTTAGCTAGAGCAGATATTTCTACCATATGATTTATAAACACTGAACAATAATTTGTTCTATATGGCATTTGCAGTTTATACCCAACTTAAGGCTATCTACGTGTGGGCAGCAAGTGTTTTGCATACATTCAAATTTATTCTGTTACATGTCTACAATAGTTTTATGCAAAACAGATTTCAGTCATAGCCTTTTTCTTGTACAATAAGAAAATGAAGGGGGTAAAGATATGGGATAGATTGACAACATTAAAGAGGCCTCATCTCTGATTTGAATGTGAGAGGCAGGGCTTGGTTTGGTTGACCAAAAATCTGCTTTTTGGTACCTTCTTTCCATCCTTGAAGAAGGATATGCTTCGTCTTCTGAATTTATGTTATTTCACTCCAGTTGTTGGATACCCAGAATAAGCCTTCTGTTCAGGGGTCTTGTGTATTCTAGACCTCCATTCACGCTCTTCAACTGAAGATGCCTGGTGCTGTTGCCTGTTCTGGGAGCACATGTATTATCTTGCTGAACTACTAACTGGCTCTGAACTTTCTTCTTTCCCTGCTGGTGAAAATCAAGTGATAGTAATCATTAATTTATTGCCAGAATTCGGTATTTGTGTGTTTTGAATTGATGTGTGAAGTTGTCACTTGTCACTATACTTCCAAACACGAACCTGTTGTCTTTTCTTCTCCTCTTCCTTTTCCTGCCTTACCATGTAATAATCTTCCAATATTGCTAACAAAGGTGCCTACAAATAAATGCAATTTATTATATCAGGAAACAAATTAAGTGGGTCATAAATTAATCTAAATATAACATCCTCTGACTTCTGAATGACTCAAACCACTGTGTCAAGCTTAGTCATGCTGGAACTGCATCATATGGTTAGCTCCCTGGAATTCTTGAGGTTGAGGATGTTGTCAACATGTGAGGCATAACTTTCTGGTAACTGTTACCATTTTCCCGTCGAAATGTGTAATTAGATGGCTCATGAAAATAGTACAATTTATAAGATCATGTAACTGGGTCATACGTAGTAAAGAGGGGAGTTGGGGGCTACATTGTTGTTTATATGTGAAAGGAAAGGTTAGGATACACTTTTGAATAATACGGTCCTTTTCAAGCAGTTCAGGAATAAAATTTTAGTTCCATGCACTTGCACGTGTAATAAGTTAGTTGTCAGTAAGCTTGCATTAGGAATGTTAGCTATGCCTTGAACACTGTAGTGCATGAAAGCCACTTATATACGGAGATTCTGTCTGTGCGTGAAAAATTGTAACATGTACGTTGTTTACCTGATCACACAAGAAAACTTTGTTTCTCTCTTCTTCCCAACTCTTGATCATTGCCATTAGCATTTCCACCAAAGCTGCAAATAATAAATAGTGAAATTACATGATTAACTGGTTTCCATTTGGCCCAAGTTCCATATAATTATGGTCTCCTTATGCATACCTGGTATCCGGCTGACCATCATCCGGGCACGCTCAGCCCGTCTCAAGTTCTTGTGAGCACCTCTACTGACAGAGTATCGGTTTTCATCCTGTAGCAACACCCGGATAGTGAACATGAAAAAATGCAATCATTTATGAAGCTTACTCATTATGAAAATTGGTGGATTATGAGATTCTAACCTTGTTATATTCTTCTAGCCAGCGCTCCTCATCACATGCTAAAATCCACTTTTCCACTTTCTCCATTATAGCTTTCCTGCTAGCAGCCTCTTCTTTTGCTCTTAATATCTGTTCATCCATGCTCTTGAGGAGATCTGAATGTTCAATCTCCCCTTTTGTAGATTTAAGTCAATTTCAAGGCTGATTATACTTGATTCATGGTCACATTTTTTAATGACAGGCACATTGCCTAGACTCACCTGAGTTCATAAGGTTGAAGATATTATTCATATCTGACTGTGAAGGAATCTCCATGTGCGATTTTTTACATATCAGCCCAAGTTCTTCCTGTTTCTTCAAAAATATCTCTTTCATTTTGCTTGCTTTTAGCTGATC
>JANTPZ010040061.1:0-13076 GCA_025593235.1 Vachellia pachyceras | reverse complement strand
TTTCTTGTACAAAAAGAGGAAATAAGGTGGTGGGCTACCAGGTGTACGCTGGTTAGTCCCTTGGCCCAATTGTATTTGATAGGGCAATGGCACCCCGCTATTGTAGTAGAGGGGGAACCCATGGTCCGTTCTTGTGCGCTGTGGATTTTGGCCGGTCCATATCACTCGATCGGAGAGCTCGATATTTGTACTACCAGTTGTACGGGACAGTACTGGCCCATGGGTTCAGTCAGAGGAAATAAGGCTGGGGAGGAATAAGGGAGATCAGAGAATGAAATATTGTGCATTGATTTTTGTGCAGCTTTGTTATGATATAAGCATGAGATTATGATATCATAAATTGATAAATACGTATGCCTATATATATATGCATTGATTAAGTGAAATTTTGTTATATTGTGTTATTTAATGCGATTATCCCACTTGACACCTCATGGGCACTTACTCGTATGCCCAATGAGATGGAATTTCTGGTTGCTGAGACAATTGTTTCACCCTGTTGCTTTAACAATTTTCCAGGTGGTAGTTCCCGTGCTAGTCCTTCAGGGAAGACTTCGGAAGCTTGAACTACTTTCATAAAAAGTAGTGCTTCCTTCTTTTGGATTATGTTGTATTATTATATATTGCCACGTTAGGGCTCATTACGCATACTTTGACTGATTGATATATCGATTGTTGTATTATTTTGACCGACTATTTATCGATGGTTTACGTATGGTTTGAATCTTTGCAGTATAACGATCAATGACGATTTCGTTATTGACTAAGTAAAAGGTTTTTAGATTGAATGTTTTGTTATTTGGCATATTAAGAAAAAAGATTTTACATTGAGCATATTGATCATATTGCCAAGGCCTTCCCAAAAGGTGTCATGCGTCCATGGGTACAACATCACACAAAACCTCGTCATGGTGCTATTCCCTATAGAGAAAGAAACTAGGCATTGCTTAGAAATGCTTACCTCGCTCCCAATGTTAAGCCAATGAAGCTTGTAAGGGTGTGGATAATCATGCCTTGGTAGCTTCGATTTCTACACCATGTAGTCAAACACTACATTTTCACAGCTCCCACTGCCAATGATTACATTACAAACCTTGTCCTGGGCAGTGAACGGTTGTGAAAAATGTTGTGGAGTAACCAAGGTTCCTCCTTGACTATAGCTGCGAGCAGACTTTGCCTAATCACCAAAGCCTCTCCCTGATATGCCGGTGTAACCTCCCCATCATATACCGGCTCGGTTTCATAAAATGTGGCCTCCTCTTCATCTTCATCAGGCACTTCATACGCATGCCCTTCCCTAATGGTGACAACCCTCTGGTTAGGACAATCTGCAGCAATATGGCCAAGTCCCTAACATTAGAAGCATTTGACCATCTAGAGGAAAAAGTTTGGTTGGTCTTCTATTTGTTTATGGCCGAGTCCCTGCTTGTGTATGGCTTGTGCGTAGTGCTCGGCTGTGGCTTGCCTTGGTGGTTGGTCTTCTGAAATTCTGCCTTACGATTCTCAGTATAACCCTTAGAGAAAGAAGGTTTGAAAGGAGACTCTTAGGGACTTGCTTCTCAGCCCGAATCGATAATCCGATCACATCATCCAAATTCTAATACTATTGAAGTTGGACTAGGCGGCTTATGTCAGCATTCAAGCCTGCAAGGTAACAAGCTATCGTCTGCTCCTCTTTCTCCTGAATGTCGCACTTCATCATAAGTTTCTCAAATTCCCTGGTGTATTCTTCGACAGACAATGATCTCTACTGAAGATTTTATAGTTCAATAAAATTATCCTGGTGGTAACGTTCCGGTAGGAACTTCCAGGTGAGCTGGCACTTCATTTTCTCCCAGGTCTCAATCTTGGACTTTCCCTCACGTGCCCGCTTCCGCTTAAGGTTCTCCCACCATATCGAGGCATGCTTCTTTAGTTTGAGAGCGACAATCTTGACTTTCTACTCCTCCAGAACCTGCCTGTACTCAAATATCTGTTCCACAGTATGAAGCCAATCCACAAACTCATTTGGTTTAAGCTTCCCTTCATGTCACTGTGGCGGAATCTCAGCTTTCGTTGTTAGTAGCTTGCACTGGATGACGAGCTGCCGCTACCCGACTCACCTTCAGGGGCTTCTATGCGTCCTTCTAATAAGACTTGCTACAACTCTATAGTACTTTCCATCTCTTGGATCCGGTGTCTCAACTCATTCATCTTCGCTTCGTGCATTGGTCTGCGTCTTGGAGGTAGCTTAAACTGCAAGCTTAGGGGGTGGGGAACGAATAAAACTTTCTAGGAGGATATGATCAAAGTGATAATTATAAGAAGTTTGGGCAAAAAAATGGGGTATCGGGAAGTTTAAGGCTTAATTTGTATATATGGAAATATTAGGGGTAAAAATGGAATTTAGAGAAATTTAGGGGTGAAATTGTAATTTCAAAAAGTTTAAGGGTAAAAGTGTAATTCTTGAAAAGTTCAGGGGTGAAAGTGCAATTTCAGAAAGTTCAAGGGTGAAAAAGTGAAATTTGGAAAAGTTCAAGGGCAAAAATGCAATTTTAGAAAAATTTAGGGGCTAAAATGTTGTTTTAGAAAGTTAGGGCAAAATGTAATTATGGAAAATTTTAGGGGTAAAAATGCAATACCAAAAATTTGGCTAACTGGGATGGTTGACGTGGCATACTATGACACGTGTCAGCCATTGAGTGGATGAGGTGGCACTGACTGGACGAAACGTGTGACGTGGCATATGATGTCAGCATCTTCAACCTCTAGCAGGCGTGTGGGATTCTGGTGACGCGTGTGGACTTCTCTCTTCACGAAAGACTATAGTTCTAGGTTTTCCGGCCTCTTGAGCATAATGGCAACATCTGTTTGGCTGAAAAAGGCCTGTAACGACGAGTTTTGAGATCGGCAGGGACTCCCTAGTGTGTTTCTCTGTAACTCCGCTCCCTGGGCGTTTTTCAGGTGGTTCCCTCTCTCTGGAACCAGGTTCTGATACGAAAAATGGTATGGAACCCAAAGAATTCTCTCTGGAACTCTTGTAATGATCTCAAGATTTCTATTCTCTTCTGTGTGTCCTTACAACGCAAATGACCTCCTTTTTATACCGTGGGAGGGCCAGACAATGAAATAACACCTCTTAATGAGATGTTACAGGAGTTACATATAGTTATTGTGCATTATTGGCCAAAATGAAACTGTTCCATTATTCCCATTAACACTGTCATCATCATTCTTCTGTTCATGCTTCATTTGTTGCTGTCATCAATGCTCTTCCGTTTCAATAAGTTAACTTATGGTTTTGATGAGTTAAAAGTACCATGAGAAAGGTGGGCTTTGAGCACGTAACAATGGGCCGACACGGTTGAAAGCTGCCAATTTACCCCCATGCAGTGATGGGCCCTTTACAAAAATTATTTTTGGAAAAAATCTTGAATTTATTTTGCTTATCCGGGAAGGCTCAATTCTATGAACCCTGGAAAGTGACAGCTGCGATAATTAACGCAACCTTAAAGAGGTTGTTCCATTGGTACCTCGCTACCACCGTAAGGTCTCCTCGCGGGGGGTCCGGATTAGTCTGGGGGGCAATGAACCTAGGATACCGGATGATTTATACAAAAAAAAATCTATGTACCTGAAATTTAAGATCCCACTTTCCTGGAAAAATGACATTTCCCAACGGTAAAATACCTAGGATGCGAACCACTCTGAGCCCGTTCGCTGCCCATAACCGACAACATCTCCAGACATGTCCTTCCCTCACATGTCCGGTCAATGTCCATAAATTGAGGCTTCCTAGTCGAACGAAGATGATATCTTTCAAAAATTTCTGATTGCTCTTTTTTCTGTCTTTCTTTTCTTCGACTTAGTTCATGTCCTTATGCAAGTTTTTGTCTCCCTGTCATCTCAGGGAAATATTCGTTTAATCATAGGGAGAGCATGGAGCTTCTTGAATACATAGACATTGTGAATATCTTTTAAGGATAATTAATAATCTTGGATGCGACTCAGATCCATCCATCAGATTGTTCCTGCTTATGCTGTTTTCTATGTTCGTTATTTACAACAATGTTGATTCAACTCCACAAAACAAAACATCATTATTCTGACAAAAATATAACATACGAATTAAAAAGTGCTTATCATCAAGGGTATAATACTTCCTGTCCATATACCTTTTGAACTATGTAACCCCTTATTTTATTAATATAGTATCTTTTTAACTTTTATAAAAAAATGAATTTTTCTTTATTAATATAAAAATTTAAGTTAATTTAGTTAAAGAGAATTATTATTCTAACATAAATATAACATAAGACATAAAAAGTGCTGATAGTAAAGCTTTTAAAAACACCCATCAATAGTAAATTAGTAGGGAACTTCGGATATATGCTATGAAGTGCATTCATATACTGTTTAAAAAATTGCATTTATGTTAACGGTTAGTTGCCTAAATGCGAACACCACAGCTCTGTTAGACGTAAAATTTTTAAAATAAAATAAAATTGCATTCATCCTGGTCGCATTAATAACCTTTATTAGCTTTTGTTTGTTTTTACCAACTTTGATCATTTAATATTAGGAGAATCACATTAGGGTTATTAGGAGAATCACTGTCTGATCCTATCAAATTATCTAATTGACATGAAGTTTTAAGGGACTTGTAGGAGACTTACTAAAATTGTAAAAACATGAGTTTTACTCTTACTTATCAATTGACAAGTTAGGGTTTTCAAATGATAAGTCCATATGTGATTAATAATAGGTCGGGTAAGAATAGTCACTTACTGCATATAACAGGTTATTGTCTCAATTAACAAGTCAATATGCCAATGCTTATAGGTTACAGTGATACAATTGACAAGTTAGAATATGATAAGTCACAATGTTATAAATGACAAGTAAATACGTTTTAATTGATAAGTCAATGTATCACTAATTATAAGTTCCGATAAAATTATCTTTTTACAATTCCAATAAATCTCTCACAGGCCCTTAAAACTTCGTATCAATTGAAGACATGAATGTAATTCTTCTTTTTATATTATTGAGGCTGCAGAATTTTCTCATACAATGATCAAGGTTAAAAAAAACAGACTGATCATTCATATCGGAAACTGGCATATCGATCACATGTCCGGTTTGGTTAAACTCAAACAGGTGGGGAAGCAAACCAGAAGAACCCACCATAAATCGGTACGAACCGGGTGCAACCCCGATGGCTCACTGGGTTAGACGAGTTACATGGGTTAGAAATACGGAAAAGGAGGGAGATGATGTCCGCGTCACTCAACTTTGTTGAAGGGAGTGGAGGAAATGAGGATGGAGGCGTCACAACAGTTGGGGAGGCAGTTGTGGGTGAAGAGGCGGAGGATGGCGTCGGCGGTGGGTGGGGTTGGTGTGAGCAGACTGGTGGCGAAGAGCTTGGATTCTGATGGAAGTAGAAGGGAAGAGAATGCTGATGAAGAGATAAGTGGACATAAGAGGAAGCTCGGAGGGGATCAGGGGAAGCATGTTTATCTATTGGGTAAAAGAATGTTTATCTATTGGGAAATTTAAAACTTTCAACATTTGAACAGTTGACCCCTTTGGTGGGCCACCATTTTATAAAAAAAATTCTTCAAACAATAAACTTTTTGGCAAAAAAAAAAAAAACTTCAAGATTTACCATCCTTGTATTAGAAAAGAAATTTAACCTCGAATCCACAATGGGATGCTGTGAGGAGCACTTTTTCTGGTCTTTATTTATTCAAGTGCTACTTAATCTCTATTTTAGAAAAAAAAAAGTAATTGAGGCTTGTGTAAATTTGTGTTAGGCCTTATATTTAGAATAAAAAACTCCTAAAAAGTGGTTTAAAAGATTTGGAGGGAGTATATTTGCGAGTTGCATTGTATTATTTTTACAATTATGAATGTATTCCATAAAGCTGGCTACCAAAAGCTAAAATCAATGACTTCAAAAAATTTTAAATACTTTTTTACTAACCAAAACAATGAAGTAGTAAAGAAATATAATGGGTTAAACATATTTTTAATCCATATAGTTTACCTTGATTTGAGTTTTAATTTCTAAAGTTTAAGTTGTTGTTTCGGTCTATCTAGTTCATTCTGTCTAAAACTATTATTTTCTGTAGTTTTAAAAGAACTAAAACCCAATGTTGACAACATTAATTTTGCTTATTTGTTATTGACTGCATTAATTATAGTGAAATAACTTAATAAATAAGATAATATAATATGGAAACAATTCATGTATGACCTGTATATATAGTTTTAAGCTTCATTCTTTTTTTTAATTTTGTATTTTTAATCTTGCTTGGTTTTGATCCATGAATTTTTAAACATATGGTTTTGATCCCTATAGTTTCATAAGAACTTGAATATTTAACTGCGTTAATTAATACCTTTAAGTTTAGAGACTAAAACAAAAATCCGATCAAATTATTGGGACCAAAAACAAAATGTGTTCATAATATAGGGACCAAAATTAAAATTGTTTAAAAAAAGTATAGGGACTAGCAGCTTTAGATAGAATGAACTTGAGATACTAAAACCACCACATTTAAACTTTAGAGACCAAAACTCAAATTAGGATAAACTATGTGGATCAAAAATAGATTTAACCCTAAAGAAATTGAGATGAACTTGAGAAATATAGAGACAACATTTATACGAGTTTAGCCTACTCACTTCCCTTACATCCAATCCCTAAGTTCACCATTTGAGATTTTCAGTTTACCCTGGCAAGTCCTTAAAAACATCTTATATAGAGATGAACTTCTGATGTGCAGTGGGTGTACCACTTCACTTATGCACCCCCAATCAAAAAGTTCAAGTGACCTTTGTGTGGTGGTTTCTATATATCTTTTGAAATTTCTCTCTTCAACCTTTAGTTTTCTCTGTCACATGACTGTCGAAGCAAGTGGGATTTATAGAATGTAGTTGAAACATTTTAATCGGAGAGTGCATAAATGATGTGCATCAACTGCACACAAGAATTTATCTTTGCTGCCACTGTCCAATAGCAAGGTTTTCTTAATCTTTATTTCTCTCCTCATTTGTTTTCAGTTAGCAAATCCAACTAATTCACTTTAAGGATACCACTCCTTGAGTATTTATCTTACAACATGCAATGAATCGAATGCTTAAATTAAATAACTTCCTAAAGAGCCAATACAGACCTTGAAGCACATAAAATAGAGTGTATAAAGCTTGAGATGCTATAAATGAATGATGTTAAGAAATTTCACACTTAATTCTTGCACACACCAACCAACCAACTTAGGTTAGATAATATTTATAGTTTATGTTATGGGTTGTTTAGGCATTTATAACTCTAAAATCATGTCTTCCTATGTACCATAAATGTTGGACTCTTCATAAGAAAATCGTTTTAAATAATTATTAATTATTTAATTATGTTGATCTATGGAACATGATTCATGTATCTAATATATGGTTGTGACTTTTTATTGAAGTGGTATTTCTTTAAAAGGTACCACTTCAAGATATTTCTCCATACTCTATATATACCCTCCCCATCAATCCATTTGGACAAACATTACAAAATCAAGCTCATTACCTTTCTCTTTGAGTATACACATAGATAAAGTTAAATTATCATTTTGTAAAAGCCATTGTTGTCTTGGTTTGATTGTTGGAAGTGCAATCCCTACTCAAGGGTAATCATTGTATCTTGCAAAAAATTCGTAGGTTAATCCAATTTGCACCTTGTAATATAATAAGTGGGGGCGAATTAAATAAAAAGAAAAGTGCTCCCAATTAAGAAGAAGGAAAGTGTTACCGATATCTTGAAGACATCATGCACAACTTTTTTCTTTCATATTTTTCTCTTGTACTTTTCAGAAAATCATCCCACCAACATTCCAAACCCTAAAAGAGTTGTTATTATGAAAGTGATTTTCAACAACTGCCTTAACAAGCATGCATGCCATAAGGCTTGTTAATGTAACATCCCAAAATTTAATCATGGTGTTTAGAGTTAAGCTTTTATTACCGAGAAAGTTTAGGTATTTGGTGGGGGAATTTAGGGGATTGAAGCTTAGCAACATTAAGATTGATTTTGGAGGTCATATCTCTATACTTTCTGGAGCAGTTTTGAAAATCGAGTTTTCAAAGGTTAAATGCTTCTAGTTTTTTAGTGATTATTATTTTTTAATTGGAAAATATACATCTCTAGCTTTCCAAAGCGTGTAAATTTTTAATTCTCGGTTACTTATGGAATTAATTATGAGCTTTTGAAATCAAATCTCTTGATACCTATATACATTTTAAGTAATATTAAGAATTTATATATTTCAAGAGCTAAATGATATTATTTTTAAGTGATTCCTTTTGCATTGCAAAGTAGACATCATAAGCTTTATATATAACCCTAACTTGTGAATTTTTGAAGATATTGGTTATTAAATATGAATTTTCAAAGTTGAATAATCTTTGTTGCGTTGTTGGCCAGTACGAACAACATTTTTAGCCGTTGCGAACTTCACATAACTTCCTTAAAGTCACAATTTGGAGCTAAAAAATATAAGTTCCCAAGAGAATTTCGTGGTGGGTGTTCTTGGCTCTAACAGGGCTTGATATTTTCATACATTGGAAGTATGTTTGAGTTTTCAAACATAAAAGTATGTGCTCTAATCTTGATTTCTGCCCTTCTTCTCTTAGATCTTCTTGACTATCAAAAGTTGATAGTGAGGGTTTCATGAATATTTCTAAAGAGGTTGGGTTTTGACTAATTTAGTCAGGCTTAAATGAATTATAAGGCTTAAATAAGATATTTAATATGATCTTCTTTTTTGTGCTTGTTTGGTAAAGCTTATATACTCCCCAAAAGCATGTTCAACAATTTTTTCAGTAAAACGAGATAATGCCCTCCACATATTTACCTTAGCTTGCGTAAAAGTACTTCTCTACCGCGTTCCCAAACAGACCCATTATCTTCTTGAGTTAGGGTTTGTGGAATAAACAAGGGTTTGTTAAATTTTTGACAATACGAAGTTTGGAAAAGCATTTTAATGATTGGATTATCTCAGTATGGATTGAAATTTAAGTTTAATCAGTTTAGATCAATGGCTTATCAGATCATGAGAATTGAATTATGTATTTGGAGGTGTGGAGTCTAAGTGTTGAGGCTATAGTTATGTAGTAAGGGCATTAAGAGAGTGTTGATAGTTTCATTAGTCATTTATCAGTGGGGAAACTAATAAGTGGTTATGATTGTATGATGTTGATAGATTAATTTGAGCTCATGCTGGTAGCTTCTTGATTGATTTTGTGGTTATGAGTGGCTAAGTTAAAGGTAACAAACAACTTTCCATTTTTTATGCATACTTAGAACTTGTTTGAATATGAATATGAACATATCCTATCAAAAGTAAACCTTTCTAGACGAGTATGATCTTATTGTGATGATAATTTATTGAGATAATTGTGCCTGAGAGGTGAAATTTGAAAGATGGTAATAACCATGAAGGTTTCCATGTCATACTATGGGCTTAATGTTAGTTTGAAATGCGAATATTGATATGAAATTTTGATAATTGTAATATCTATTACAGTTAGTTTAAAATGCGAATATATATGTTTATGTGTGGATAAATTGTCTTTGTGATGTTTATGATTAACGTGTTAGTGGAGAGACGGATGCTGTTTGTGAGGTGAAATAACTAGTAGAGGAGACAAGGGTGAATATTAGCATACATGAAGAGGAAGTAAAAAATCAAGGAAATCCAACAGTATTCTGATTGTTTCTAGGCCTACTTGTATTAAAACACTACTAGAAAAATGTGATTTAGCGACGGATTGGCTATTTTTCGTCGTTAAAAAGAGAGTCGCTAATATTTTCCGTCGTTAAATAGAAATTTTCTGAAGGAAACTAACCATTTAATAATGGATTTTTCTGCCGCTAAATGGCATTTTTCTAGTAGTGAAAAGGCCAATGACACCGGTTATATTAAGGGGAGAATCCATGATCTGGATTTATACTCTATGGATTTTAGCATGTCCACATCATTTGAATAGTGAGCTCGTTGAGTAGCTACCGGTGATATAGAAAAGTATTAACCCGTGAGTTTAGTCAAAAGTAATATGGCGAGAAAGAGTTAAACAGAAGAATTTGAGTATATGATACAAAGAATCATGTGATTCACTCATGATTTCTGTGGCATTGATGGCATGTGAATAATGACGTATTGTGGATGAAATTATAATGAATATATTAACTCTTAATTAATGAAAAATCTTATAATTATTCATATTCTCTAGAGCACTCGCTCAAATATGTTTAGAGCATATTTATTGGTTATTGGGATTTTTATCTCATTCGCTGCTTTTCATATTTTTCAGCTGCGGCTTCTATGTCGTAGCATTTCGTGTTAGTGTTAAGCATGGAGGTTAACACGTTTTAGTGTAAAAAAAAATGAATGTAATCATCATTTGAAAAACAAGCTTTTCTTAACGTGTTAAAATTTTTTCAAGGGCATTTTGGAATAGTAATGAACTTCACAAGTTAATAAGCGTAATGCAAAGTACGTCAAAGACAAGCGTTTCAAGCAGCACATTGATGTTCAAATGTTGGTAAAACATGTAAAAATCAACCAAAATATATGTAGTTCCAATCAAGTCTGATCACACTATTCTGAAGAGTTATTTCGTAACCCCTAGAAAATTAAGAAATGGTACTTCCCAAAATTAAACAAATCCTTTTTTAGGAATACAACGTGACTTAACTGATGGAAAAAATATAACTTAGTAATTGACAAAAGATTTCTCATTTTCCAGGATTTTCTTAATTCTTCTTTTTTCTCTTATTTCTTATATATATATATATATATCATCAAATGGAATCGTAATGACACTATTTATAGAAAATAAAGAGGTAATTTAAAGTGAAATCTCTTGAAATAATATATTTTTTCAATTAAAAGTCCTAATCATATATTAGATTTATTGAATTTCAAGAATTAATCTATAAATCAACATAATAAATTTCCTTAATAAATTAGAATATAACTTTTCAAAATATATCTCTTCTTGCGGATCATTATAATAATATATGGAAATGACTATTTATTTGACATTGACTAGAAAGCACTGGGGCTTTGAGCATAGGTTTGACCCTAGGCAATCTCACTTAACGTGAGAAAAATTAAGCAATTTTTCTTCCACATTTTTGCTTAACACGTTAATTTCCTTGCCTGACAAGCACATGTTTGAGAAGAATTTCTTTTTAATAGTGCATACAAATCAAAATAAAATCATTTTAAAATCCGTAAAAATCATCTCATAATTTATAAAACCATCTCGAAATCCATAAATTCTTTTTGGATTACGTAAATTCTTCTTAAAATCCGCAAACTCCTTTATCCCAACTAATTCCCAAACACACATAATTATTTTGTAAAAATTGACAGGAGAATACATTTTTAATCCCTATAATTTTGATTCATTTGTAATTCAATCACTTTATTTTAACTTCGTGCAACTCTATTTATAAATTATTGAACTCTTATGTTTTTAAAAAATAAAATCATGTGTTAAAAAAATTCAAGAACTAAATTATAAAATGGTTAAAATTATAGGAGTTGAATTACAATAAGTTAAAATTTAAAGGTTAAGTTGCAACAGAGTCAGAATTATAGAAATTAAGTATGAGTCTAGATAAAGGGATTGAGTTATAATCAAATCAAATTTATAGATCAAAAGATTAATTTTCCTAAAATTTATTTTTATTTCAAAGCGTCTGCTTAAAATGTTAAGGCATATATTAATTTAAGATATAAAATTGCATTATTTTTTTACCAAACCAGAACATAATTTTGTCTGTTTCAGACACTACCCCCAATGCATATGAAAGCTGAGTTGTGGCTATACTTTTCAACTTCAACAGAAAGAGGTTAGGGTCGTAAAAGAGACAATAATAAATAATTATGGACAATTTTCAACATTTAGCAGCTAAAGTCACTCCATCATTATACATTCGCAGTACTAAATCCCAAATTTGCAGAGCTTTTTTGTTCTGATTATGTCGACCAGAGTTGAGTTGTGCAATGATTGCGTAGTAAAAGTAATATATGTATATATATCATAAAGAGGTTTAATTGATTTGGATTAAAAAAAGTTTTTATAGGATTCTGTTAGGCCAAATCACTCTGGAGACTGCTTAGAACGTAGAAGCAATACATATCAATCATCTTAGAGACAACTAGACAGCAGCTCATGGTCTACCCAACACTGATTAGATCAGATACTCATGCAAGGGTTATTTAAATATGTAAATTGACTTTTTGGACAAAAAGGTTTGGGAGAATCTCATTTAAATGCCCTTAAAATTTATAAAATCCCAAATCAATTACTTGAATTTTACCAAAATTATTAAACTCAAACCAGCCTCTGAACTGATTGATGAAATAGGTTAAGGGTTAGCGGTTTAACCGGAAGGTCAAACTTTTACAAATAGTTTTAATTATTGATTTCTCATCATATCATTCGAATACTAAAATAATTTGAAAAATTTTTATTTTAAACATCTTTATTAAAAACTTGATTTCTCCTTAAAAACGCTGTAAAGATGATGGAATAACTTGCGCCTGGCTAACCAAAGGTAAAGTGATTGAAATGGGCCAAGCATAAATTTGTTTCGAAACCCCAAACTTATCCGTTGTACCCAAAAAAGCATTGACCAGCAGCTAATAATTTTATCAAACGACATCACCAGTTTGTACCAAGAAAAAGAAAAGATACTACAACTGAAACACCAGGACGAATTATTACCATATGCGCACAACTGTTTTTCACGAAAAATTACATCTACATAGAAATTTTACATAAGTGTTAAAAAAACAGATAGTGCTGATTCTTTGAGTTTAATTTCACATGCAAGGGCAACTGGGCGGTTAATTTCAAACTACTTGGGTTCACACATCTCACTCCCCTCTCTTACCATGATATGATGTAAGCAAATGAGGGTAAATATTAAAGAATGATACGCATGTTACATTGTTTGATTCAAGAGAAACCGTGAATAAAGGGTGTAATGAGCACTTCAATCTTAGCAGACAAACTAATCAGAATGATAA
>JANTPZ010040060.1:0-12395 GCA_025593235.1 Vachellia pachyceras | reverse complement strand
AGTGTTTGATTCAAGAGGATAAGTTCCAAAGTGCTCAAGAGAGATTACAAAGCTAAGAGGAAAGTAAAGGAGTAAAGGTAGCAAAACCTTCTAACCTTAACCTAAGTTGCTTTGAAAATGTGTATGAAATTATGCATGACTTGTATTGAAAATTTTTTTTTCCAACAAAAGAAACCATTAACATTGATCACAATAAACATGCATAGTCCCAGAAAGTACCAAAACAAGCAACCACATAAAGACAAACAAACCAAAAATAGAAATAGCCACATGCAAAGTCCCAGAAAGCACCAAAACAAGCAACCACCTAAAGACAAACAAACCACAAACAGAAATAGCCACATGCAAAGTCCCAGAAAGTACCAAAACAAGCAATAAAATCCAAATACATCAGCCATCCATATGCTCGTGTGTGTGTAAAACTCTTGTGCACAATGTGAAGAGAAAAAGCTGAAGAGAAAACGAAGAAAGTTACCACAATAATGTGCGATAAGCAGTGTGCAGCGACGGAAGACAGTGACGACGGGTGACCGTTGGAGACAGGCGACGGCTACAACGGCGTTCGACACGTGAACTAGGGGCAAAATCGTTCGACGCGCGAATGGAGGGAACGGCGTGCGACGGGCGACGGCGACGGGTAAGCGACAGTCAACGACGACGGATGACGGCGACGCGTGACGATTTGGCAGACGAGGGGGCTTGAGCGAGGGGGAGAGGTGGGGTTTGGGGGACCACAATGATAAAGAAAGGCTGGTGGGGACGGGGGGCATGCAATTAGAGGGCACCCTTTCGGTGCCCTTTCCTTGGGAGAGGGTGCCAAAAGTGCGCCCTATTGTGCCCTATCTATATAAAAGGCGCCATAGGATGCCCTACCACATATAGGGCGCCATAAGGCGCCTTATGGTGCCCTTTTCTTGGTATAGGGCGACAAAAGGGCACCATAGGGTGCACCTTAGGCGCCCTATACATATATAGGGTGCCATAGGATGCACTATGGTGCCCTTTCCTAGTTATAGGGTGCCATAGGGCACCCTCTCTTCTGACGAGGCGCTATAGGGGGCCTAATCATTTATTATAATTACAAAAATACCACCACCTTCATCTTTTACTCCCCTTTTTTAAAAAAGGATGTGAATTTGAGGCGCCAAAACTAAACTCCGTAGTAGTGAATTCATCCTCTTAGAACTCAAGCCGTGTCGTCCATCTTCAAGAAGGAAGATGACCAAACTCTCATAAAGAAGAAGAAAGTGTGTTATGGATGAGTCACGTGTTGTGTTAAATATAATGGCTCATGGAGGGCTCCTTTTATAGAAGTGGTAGGCATCCTATTGATGTTAGATATAAGGATGATGATATCTTCATTTATCTTTTATTTGATCTCTTTGGTAAGCTTTTATTTGATCTCTTTATCTCTTCTTCAATTTCCCTTTGATTATTTCTCCATAAAATTTTTACTAGCTTGATGATTGGAGGATTTGTTGATTTGGATTGATCTTCGGATAGATGAGATAAGTTGTGATCCTTAAATGACTTGTTTACTCTGAAAAGATGGCTTCTTTCCTGACTTCCAATATATAATTTTTCTTCCAACTAGATATAATGTAATTACATATTTTACATCCCCTTTTAATTAAAAAGGTTTGTCAATCATGGAAATTCCCAATTTGTCATTAATGAAAGATGATTAGACCTTATTTGCACTTATTTTATGTAATTTATCTTAAATCAAGATATAGACAACTATTGTAATTAAGCCCTATAATTATAATAAAATCCCTGAGATATATATAAAAATATATAATAAATTAGGGATTGATCATAAAGTCATACCCAAAACTGACATGCAAAACCAAAATCCAGTTTACATGTGTGTGTTAGTACACATTCGACCATGGCCTTTTGGTTAGCAAATGTGTGTGTATCAACATACCTCAACCTCTCAAGCTTCCTCTTTATATTTAGAAATAACGAACCCCCTGCTTCAGCTTCTCAAAGAATCAAACAACCCATTACATTCATGTTCATTATTTCAACTTAAATCAAACTCCAAGCATCAAAATAACACTTTAGACATAAAATCCTAACTCTTTTAGTCAGAAATCGAAAGTAGAAGGCATTGTTCATTGGGTCCAACAAATAACAAAAAAACATGCATGCAAAGCTTTAATCAATTCAAGGAAGTTTTAATCTTAGTTATTAAGAGATTTAATTGGTGAAGATCACCAAGTTACCTCTAATTGCTCAACTTTAATCTCTTTCCAAGAACATAAATGGTTGAGATTGAAGAAACTATGGGTAAAGAAGGGTCCAAGAAACTCACCTGAACTCAAATCTATGCTTGCATGTGTCAACGGCATGTACTTGACACTCTCTTTCCCTCTCTCTTGCACTGTTTCTCTAACGGAAAGAAGAACAGTGAGGAAATGAAAATGATGACGTACTAAGGAGTTTTAACTGGCATGCCACATGTGTGGCATGTATGGGTGGGTAAATAACATGTTTGCCCTCCCACACTTCCCCTTTGCAGTATGGTCCCTTTTATAAATCCAGAAATGCAATAATAACTTTTTATTGCAATAATTAACTTTCTCCCAAAATTTGAACCTTAACTTGTATAATAATTCTTTTAATAAATATATGGACAGTATTTATATTTTCCTATTTTCCTTGAATTTTCCTAAAAAATATGAATAAATTCTCAAAAATAGAATTTGGCCCAAAAAGTTATTTATATTAGTCCAAAAATTTTGTAATTGGCTTCCCAAAGCCTCAATTACATTTCACATCACATTGGTCACATTCCAGGATATTACACTTAGTACACTAATTTTAGTTTATGGAAGGCACTCAAGTGGTCTCTAAATGGTCTCTAATGCTTATAAAAAGTAAAGGGAAGTGATATATGGGTTGTTATGTTCTTAATTATGTAATGTTATGTGATTATGATGGAATGGATAAATGTTATTGTACGTGAATGGTTAAGTGTTATGAGCAAGAAGATGAGCATAGAAATCATAGAGGTTACTTAGCCCAGTAGTTATAGATCTATAGATGGTTCATCTTCATATAGCTTTAGTATTTATTCAAAACCCTTAGTTAACTATAACGAGATAGTGGAGCTTGACTTTGGAGGAGGAATTCCATGGTGGAGGCTTCCATTAAAGAAGAGAATTAGCTATGATGTTCAAATGTCAAAGTTTACTGCATGTCCTAATCAAAAGGAAGAGGAAGATCCATAAATGGAATAAGATCTAAACTATGTTCCTTTAGAGATGGATTCCAATATGATTGATCCTTCAGTTGGCTCTATTGTAGTGGAGGAACAAAAGGAGGCTGCTAGCTTAATAGGAATACCATGTATTGTTATTTATATGCATGAAATCTATAGGGGTAGTAAATTTAAGTATGTTGAGAATGCTATTGGGTTAAACACCAAGGAACTTGAAAGGTAGACTACCCCAGAAGGACAAGGGTTTTATATGGCTAGAGAGGGCTAGAGAAGCATATGCCCAAGATAAGGCTACAGAGGATTTCACGGGAGATAAGATATGGTCGTTTTGCCTTATCAAGATGATTCTAAACGATGATTTATGGTGTAGGGTAAGAATGGAAATCAGGGAAATTCCTGAGTCAGACTTTTAAACATTCTATAGGATTAGAAGTTCTTAATTAGAGAATATTCCTTATATATGATTGTATAGTTATGAATGTTCATATGTATAGTATGAAAAGTTATGCAATACTTTGAATGTATGATGTTAAGTAATGTTATATATAGATTATGTTTTGCCTTATTATGTGAATTTTGAGGATGAGAATTATGATGTTGAATGTTATTAATGTTGTGGTTATTTATGAAAGGATAAAGATGCCTCATCTGTGAAATGGTTGAACTACTACAAATAATGAGGGTAGGCCTCAGGGTGAACCAATGCAGTTTAACCCTATGCAAGTAATAATGAGGTGATTATACGAACAACAAGCTATGATGACTGACATAAAGGTGGCCCAAGCTCTCCAGGAACAAGGTATGCAAGATGCTATAGAGGCAGTAGTAGCAACTACCTACTCAATCATAAGTTTAGCAACTAGTGCAAGTTGGGCTAACAATTGAACCTAAGAATGTTTAGCAATGGATTGCTAGATTCTTCAACATAGTCCCCCATCTTTTTTGATGTTCAAACTGCAGAAAATTGGATTACTCGGTTAAAAGATATTCCAAGAAATGGACTATTCTATAGAAGTAAAGGCCCAATTGGCAATCTATAAGCTGGAAAGTGAAACTGATAGATGATGGAGTAATAATGAGCTTATCTTACAAGCCAAGAATACTCCCATTACTTGGGAAGTATTCATAGAACAATTTTATGAGAAGTACTTCGCAAGGTATGCAAAAGATGAAATGGAAGATGAGTTCCTGATGTTCAGGCAAGGTGAGAATGCGTTATTCAATGAATATTTGGCTAAGTATTTGCAACTATCTTGATACTCTACATACTTACAACAAGTGAACAATGAACATTAAAGTATGGAGAAGATATAAGGGGACTAAAGCCATCCCTCAGAGAAAGGATTGCTCTAGTGAGGATGTTTTAAAATGAAAAAAGAACATTAAGTATGGAGAACATGTTTTAAAATGGTAAAAGAGGGTCTAATACCCTTAGCAAATGCTTAAGTTGAGGTAAATGCAAAACAAGGTAAATGGTATCCAATTTTATGAAGGTTTCCAGTTAAATAGAACATATTCAAGCTTTAAAATGAATTATAGTTTAAAATTGGGTGTGTACTGATCTGGCCATAGATGAAAGTGTAAAACTTATCGCTGTGAATGCCTTGGTAACAGATCAAAATAATTTTGATTTCCAACGATTGCACTATAGGGTGCAACCCCAGGGTCATTCTCTTTGGAGCCTCAGGAGCAAATGGCTGGGTAGTTTGTGATCTCATTTGCTTTAAAGATTGGAAAACTGTTTTGATTGGAAAACTTGTATCAAAACTAAAATGTAAAATCAACTTTCTTTTTGGGTTTTTGGATTAAGGGAATGCAACACAACATAATAGTAAAATGCGAAAATCGATTGATGATGAATTCCTCTTGAAAATGGTTTAGGCTATCATAGTTCACAAAAGATTATGTAAAGTCATAGTTTTGCACTAAGTTTTATTATGAAAAATCCCAACAACTCGCTGGATCAGAAATTCCATACAATGAACTCCATTCCATGAAACCCTTTAAGAACACTTAGTGTGTGCAAAGAAATTGCTAAGTGAAAAATCCAATTCAAAACATTATCACCTCAAATATCTATCACACCTAGGAAGATAAGAGAGAGTAATAAAGATTTCATTGAATAGGTAGAAGTGAGACTTCACACTACCAAGTCAAACACAAAGCAAATCAATACACAATTAGTCCAAGTTTGGCACGACTGTGACAAAGTATTTAAATCACTAGTCCTAACTCAGTAACCAAGTAATCCAATACAAAAATACAGATTAAAACTACTACTCCCCTATTGAAGCCCTTGAACTCAAGCCTTCTCGATCTCCAAGAGGAAGGAAGAGGTTTAGCTGCATGGTAGCCAGTTCAACACTCATAATGGAAGGGTAGAATGTATGATGGTCTGGAAATGAAGGACGAAGGTGGTGGCTGGGGTTGTGGATGAGAAAAAATGAGAGAAGATGAAAGAATGGGTGAGAATAGGTGTTCAGAGTGTGGCTACTGTATCCCCCTGGATTCCCTTCGAAAATTACCCTAAATAGGGTTTCTTAACCATTCTGGGTTGGGTCTATGACATGGGTCGGTTATTCTTTACATTTGGAGCTTGATTTTTGTAACATAGCTTAACTAACCCTTTTAGCTTCATTTTATATCATTATAAAACCATTCTTGGGCCTTGAATAGCTTAAAAAGTGAAAAGAAATCAAATCTGAAAATTTGATTTTTAAAAGTTACTATTAATTGAATTTTGGCCCAACGTTGAAAATTCATAATTAATTCTACAAAAATCGAAATCGAGTGGTTCCAATTTCTATTTGAAGCTTTCAAGATCCTTTACAGGGAAAAAATACTCATTGGGTCAGAAACTTACCCAATCGAATCAGTTTATTACACAAAGTTGCACTGTTCATTTGGTAATTTTCATTTTCCCCAGGTGTTTCTGTCATTTTTCGCCAACTTTGGAACACCATAACTCTTTGTACAAGACTCCAAATCCAGTGTTACTTGGCTTGTTTTAAAGCTTGTAATGTGAACTATTTTTCTGAAAAATGTCAACTCATTTGGAGTCTATTTGCTCTATTCCACTATAGGTCAAAGTAGGGGTTTTGACCAACTTCACATTTACCAATTAGTTAAATTTACCATTTTCTAACTTTATAATTTGTCATGTTAACTTCTAGGCCTCTTTTGTTCATGATCAACCATGCATTTGAGTATTCTTAAAGCATACATTAGCTACTTCATGGCAATCAAACATGCATGGGTTTAAGTTACATATTACAAAACAAGTTATAATCCAAAATAACATTAAGTTTACAATATCAATCCATAATCATAAACATATACAAAATCTTGCTTCAAGCATCATGCACTTTCTCCTTACCCTTTGAAGAGCTTCCACCTAAAAATGGTTAGTGGGGGAGAATGAGATTTTTGGAAATCCCAATAGCAAAACTATCTAACATACTTCATAAAATGCATGACAACTTTTCATATAAATGTGGAATAATAAAAGTGCAACATGAAACACATAAATGCATATGGTCATAGCATGAACATGCACGTAGAGTTCTCCACGTGGAGAACAGCTCAATCAACAATCTCAAATAAACTGAACCATTATAGATGGACAAGAAATAACGAGTACCCTACTCATAATTTAGTGGGTGTCTGATGATTCTCTTCTACCAAATTAAGTGCAGAAAAACAAAAGCTGAGTAATTCCCACATAGTAGACAGGAGACTTGAGAGAGTGTTCAGTGAAACGTTGGGATATGGGGACGAGTGGGGAGCATAAACTGGAGAGGATGGGAAGAGGTGGGTGAGAGGGAGCGCATATCGCAGGTACGGGGTTCTCCTTTCAAGTGTTGCCGTCTCTCCTCTCATTTGAATTCAAATGGTCAGCACCTTCTCCGCCTACTGTCTCGGCGCCCTATCTCTAAGATAGGGCACCTAAAGTTATTTTTAAAGTGACTTTTGGCGCCCTATATTTAATATAGGGCGCCAAAAGTGTGCCTTCTCGCATCCTACTTTAGTGTAAGGTGTCAAAGTGTACCTTTTGACGCCTTATATTCAATATAGGGCGTCAAAAGTCAGCCTTTATGGGCCCTATATTAAATATAGGGCGCATAAAGGCCCCTCTCCGTTCTTATAATTTCAAAAATGCCACTGCCTTCATTTTTTACTTCCTTTTTTAACAAAAGGATGCTGATTTCAGTAGTAAAAACTATACTCTGTAGTAGTACCGCTACTAAATATCGTGATTTCCCAAGCAGGCTCGCTAGTTTTGCAACAGTCACGGTAGCTGTTTTACCAAAACTGCTACTAATTAGTAGCGGTTTGTCCTGAACTGATACTAAATCAGCGCCTATATAAACCCCCTCCTCCCTCATTTTTGCACTTTCAAATTTTTAAAGCGTCACATCAAAGGTTAGTTTAATATATTTTTTTATGTTTTTAATTTTTATTAATTTTTTCATTTATACATTCTATTTTTTAGATATTTATATTTATTTTAAAATTTTTTATTTTACTTTAACTATATTTGAAATTAATTTTTATTTATATTTTATTTTATTTTTTTAAGATGGCTGATCAGGATCAGAGCAGGAGGCCTGGGAAGGAGCACATGTTCCCTGACGTTGGAGATGGTCAGGAGGAGGGCGACATTATGCTGAACGCTGATGATTTCGAGCTCGGCAACATCAACATCTCAGTCCAAGAGGCTGAGATGTTTGAGGATCAGGAGATTGAGAGGGACCAAGGATTCTAGCGCTCTTCTACTAGTAGATTGATTGGTTTTGAGGTCGACATTTAGGGTAAGTAAACAATTAATACATTATTTAATTAAAATGTTGTATTTAATTTGTTTATTAATTAAGATGTTTTAGTTAATTTGTTTAGTAATTTTAATTATTTATTTAATTTGTAATATTTTATTCATTTAATTTATTTATTAATAAATGATTATTTTTATGTGATAATTGTATAAATTCAATTTTCAGATTCGACTGGGGCGACCGTTACGAAGAAGCTCACACTAAGGGATCTTTCAAGATAGGGCGCCGTAACCTATATTTCAATATAGGGCGCCGTAAGTTATCTATATCACCTTTTATAATATAGGGCGCCGTAGGCCCTACCTTTCTATTCCCCTCACATATACACCCCCTGAGAAAGGACGCTAATTGGGTTAAAAATAGGGCGCAAAAAGTACTTTTTATAGTAGTGTAGTTTGTCTGAACCGCTACTAATTGAGAGACTATTCATTTTTGCAGCAGTTTTTTTTGAAGAAACTGCTATAAAGTTTGACGCAAATCAGTGCCACTGCTGACCTTTCATTTCTGCAACGGTTTCATTTATTAAAAACTGCTGCAAGGTGAAAAACAACCGCTACAAATTTCCATTTCGATTTAGTAGCGGTTTCATAACCGCTACAAGATTCAGCCCTAGATTGTCGTCGCATATTAGTAGCGCTTTGACCCAAAACCACTACAAAATTCATAGTTTAGTAGTGGTTTTATGGACCGCTACTAATTAACCGCGGCTAAATACCCTTTTTTGTATTGTATTATAGACCAGAGGTATATATGTAAGCATGTCTTCCTTAGACAAAAGAGAATCTAAAATCTTGAAAGATTTGGTACAAAAGATTTGGAGTATTTTTTTTTATATTTAACAAGTGGATGCAAACTAACAGGACAACTTAGAAAGAGAGGAGCTGAGTCCGGTACAAAGTACAAATTTTTTATTCTTTTAATTATTAATTACATTCTAATGCATGTTGCATTAACGTAATTGATATTTAAAAATTCTTGAACCATTTCAAACTAATTTAATGCCTTGGAATGATTTTTAGGGGAAAAAAGATGTTTCATTATTTTTTGACTTCATATCCTTGCCTATTAATTCATAAAGATTTGTGGCTTCAGTTGTGGACTTACAAACATTCCAACCAGTATCTCAGACCTTATTGGAAGTATCCATGGGTTTCACTCATGATGGAACAAGAATTTTAAGAAGTTAATCCTTTACACTAATTCTTTAGAGGCCATAAATTTGATTACAAATGGTTATAATACTAACCACCCTTACAGGGATATAGTTGATGATGCTAGGTTGAGTGTTCATAGTGACTGGCAAGTTAAATTCTGTCATGGTTTTAGAGAGAATCTTATTTTGCTGTCCAATTATCTAAGATGTCTTTCCTTTATCAACCGCCACCTCCACCTACCTTAGGTAGAGGTGGATGGTGATTGATTAGGGAATGGTCATATTTGTACTTTGATCCTTGGATAGTTAAGAAATGTTCCATTTTATATCAATGAACAAAAAATCTGATCGAACCAGCAATTCAGGTTGGGAGCTACTGAATTGTTCCTTGGTCTAGTCTGATTCACCTTTCAAATTGGGTGCATGTGATCCGGTTGACTTGGGATCATACTCGAATGGGAAACGCCTTGGTTTAGAATGATCAAAACAGTCAGCCTAGTTCTACAAATTCATCAACTCCTTTGAGCAGAATAATTAAGATATGGATATTTCTAACCCTCACCTTTGAATGATTTACTATGACTTCTACTTTTCCTGATTTATCTCATCATGCTGCATCAATCCCTACTAATCTGAATAAATTTAACAATACTTTTGGTTATCAGTGATTATTAATTAAAATGACTAAGGATTGTAATTTGAAAGAATGAATATTCTCATTACTGTTATATTTTCATTTTGTTATTGTTACTATTATACTAATGAAGTATGTATTTGCATTTATTTGGAAATTAACAATGATTAAAGTTGTTATATTTTAATATTGTCAATTAAATGTTATTATTTTACTATGGTTGAGTTAGCCCCGATCTGACTCGTTAACCTTTGAATCATTGCTTTGATGGGTTCAGTATCTGATCTGATTTTTTTAACCTTGGTATATGTTCAAAAAAAATTCATACAATTCCATTATCACAATATAACATTCCATTTGTAAGATATAAATTAATATTCTCTCCAATTCTACATGTAAAAGTTATATATATATTGTTAGGATCAAACGCTTACCATTAGGCCAAAAGCTATAGCTTTTGGCCTAGTGGTAAGCGCTTGATCCTAATAATTGGTATCAGAGCCAAGGTCATGGGTTCGATTCCCAGCAGGACAATTGCTGAGGGGGAGATTGTTGGCCAAGGTGTGGCATCAATTGTCCCATGGCGGAGGCCCGAGGGGCCAAGTCATAGTCGAACCATGGCGCTTGGGCATCTGCTTTACTGTGGGTTAAGGAAATATAGTTGCGCCCTGACTAACAGCTATAGCTTTTGGCAAAGTGGTAAGCGCTTGATCCTAACATATATAAATATATATATTAAAAAAATAGTTAAGTTATTTATTTCTAATTAAGAAACTTTGTATTTTGATTTCATAAAGAACCTTTCCTCATCAATCATTTGCATTGAAAACTCTCCATCCATTGATAAAAAAATTCCTTAATATATGCAATAAATAGAAATAATTTAGGGAAAAATTATAAATTTAGAAGAGAATGCAAACTATGTGAAGCATGCTTCTTGTAATATCCGTGTTTTTCTGAGATTGAAATGAAGACTGATAAGTAATTATGAGATGGTTTAAGGCTTTAGCCAAAATTTTTATTAGCTGAAGCATGTGGCACAGAAAGCATCCAGACTTCGTTGGCTTCAGCAAAAAATTTTGTTGGCCGAAGCATGTGACACAGAGAATGTCAAGCCTTCACTGGCTTCAGCCAAGATGTTTATTGGCTGAAGCATGTGACGCAGTGAGCATCAAGTAAGGGCATTTTGGTCATTATGAAAATATGCAAGGGCATTTTGGTCATTTGACAAAGTCAAAGTCAAAAGTCAACTGTTGACCAAAAAATTTACAGATGCCTAATAGACAGAGCTCGACTCATGGAGCATAACCGTGAATCACAGATTTTCCAGATTCAGACTCGATTTCCATCTATAGAATTTTGAAGGGCGAAAAAGGGGAAAAATAATTATTTAAGGTATCAAGAGCCCTCCAAAAATTTAGAGAAAAATATGGAAAGTCCAGTGAATTTTGTAGTATTTAATAAAATTATTATCCAGTGTACAATTAAGGCGATTTTTCTGAAAATTAGGAAAAATACCTGAAAAAGACCCGAAAATCCCCGAAATATAATTATTTCAAAAATTAATTTTAAAATATCTAGAGGAAATTTTGGAAAAAGGAAAAGGGCTAGAGGATCAGTGAAAAATATAGTATTTTTCAAGGCCCTAAAACAATTTTGCTCTCCGACTGTATGTTTTCAGGGATTTTGGATAGGATAAATTAATCCTGTGAAATTTGAGAAAAGTAAAGGGTATTTTGGGGATAATTATTTTATTATATTCAAGATGAAATTATGGAGATTAAATGAGGAAGAAAATATCTCCAGAAAAGTAGAAAAAGATTTACCGGAATAAAGTTAAGTTTACCAGTAAAAAGTGTAATCGGTAAAAGTAACCGAATGGGATTAATTGGATAAGCCCAACCAGATTTTTTTAACCCCATAAATTCAGCCATGATTACACCTTTATGATATCCAATGAGAAGCCAACAAATATCAAGTGTGTGGCTTAATAATAGCCCTTAGATCACACTTAGATTGCAAGATGTAATCTTAGCCTTTCATGCCTTTATGGATGAATTATTAAAACCATTATTCCCTTCATCCTTCAGCCAATTCACGTCAGAACCAGCAGCCCCAAGGAAGAGAGAAGTCAGCCATTGTTGAGCCAAGAGAAGAGGAAAAGCTTGGTGGAAATTCAAGGTAAGGAAGAGAACCACTTAAAGCTATATATGAAATTGATCCTTGCAACTTCCTCTTCCATGGATCAAAAATCTGATTTGGCCTCTCTTTTTCAAGTTTCAAAACCTAGGGTTCTTGAGAGAAAAGTGAGAAAGAGAGGGATTTAAAGCCAATTGTTGGTTGCAAATGCTTCCTCTTGATGAAAGAAGCATATTGATGATGTTGTGGTTGTTGTTGAAGTTGTTTTGTGACTTTTGTAAATTTGGGAAATCATGAGAAAATAGGGGAGGTGCTGTCCAATTTTCCTTTTGATATAGGAGAGTTAGAATCAAGCTTTACCATGCATGAATGTGAGCTTGAGCATAAGAATATGATGATAGAAGTGTT